>VOMN01128943.1:0-34363 GCA_014899125.1 Orchestia grillus | reverse complement strand
AATTGTATCACAAACAAAAAAGTTTCCAAAACCCACTGACGGTCCCCTTAAAAAATGCTCGCTTTTGGATACGAGCGCGAGCCACCCTTATAGTTTTCTCAGGTAGATCTTAAGTGAGTGATTTAGCAAACGGACAAATGCAGCTGTCAGCAAGAACTGAATCCAGTTCGAAATACTTATTGCTTCAAATTTGAGAAGCATTTCTGTCGCACATTGAAGTAAAAATCATCTTCTCACAATTTTAACGCGAGGAATACGTGAAGTTTCTTAGACCATAAATTGTGGCTGCTGGCCTCAAGCGCAGTGCGGCATTGAGAAGAAATCAAGAATCAACTTCAGGCGGTAAAAAATATTCTGCCATCTGGATGGCATGTGAATACAAATTGAGCTTTTCTTTCGCTTCAACTTCTGAGGCAAGACCTCAACCCTTTATCTCCTGAAAAGTGGACTCTATTGGGGAAGGATTTGACGAAAAAGTTATTATCCTGACAAATATTAGGGATTGCGCTACCACGTGTCAGTTTACTCTTGTGAAAATAGTTTCATTTTCATGACCCAAATTTAAGGCTGTCTGGTTGAACGAAGAATTAAATTGCATGCGAAGGTAGAATACTGTCGTGTAATACTTGATTAAGAAATTTTTAACCTTGATTCATCAGAAAAGTGAATATGTCCATGAAAATATCTTTGCTTACTTTAATGCACCCAAATTTCAAAAAATATATCACATGTACCTTGGTATAAATTTTTTGACAAATTAGTGTTGCATGGTTTTCACTTCATAAAACCGAGTTATACGATTGTTACTGATTACCACAGATTTTCCTATTTAACCCAACATCTTACGCTAGCAGTCAAATTACCTTAAGCTCTTCAGTTTTACCCCGAAGTTGAAGTGCTAAGCAGCTTGGCCCTAAGAGTACTGTCAGAAGGCAATGGGTTGAAATTAAAGCGCCATTTCAGTTCAATAGATTGGGGAATTAGTTCAGACTTCGAACGTTGGGATCGACCCGTGGCGGAGTGGAACCAAATGGACGTGTAGGACTCGCAATGACAGTATTCCTTTAGCGATATAACACTTGGTATCGAAGCTTTAGAATCGTCTTTGTTATCATATAAATTTTTCATTCGTGCACACTCCATTGGAAGTAATTATAGACAGTCAGAGTTAGTTAAATTTTCGCGTGAAATACCGGAGACTTGCATTAGGGGTGTCATGGTTGGTTTGCTTTCACTCCTGTGCGTCATACCTTTACTCGGGTTCACAAAAGAGTGCCATGATGCAATTCTGAGGGTCGGTTTTGTTTCAAACTTTTAGCACATGTGCATGTCAAAAAGGGCATTCTATTTTCCAATGTATGATGATGAACTACGATGTTATATTACTACCGAACTACGTGTCTGCTTCAAAAGCCTAACGAAACAACTTTCCTCCCTCATTTGGTGACTGCATTGGACGGAGACATATTTTTGTGACAATTTCTTGAATAATCTTTCATTGAAAAGTTTAGTGAACCTCAGTAAATTATTTGCTAAGCTGATGCACGTCTAGCGACAGTTTGAACACGGTAAGCGTTACACGGCAAGTTCATGGTCCAGCATGCGGAAATTTTTTCAACGATTCTTTATTTGTATTTCATGTTTGGTGTGAACTTTTTCGAAATAGAAAAAAATATAAATTTACTCGGACATGTTCATAAAGTAAAAAATTATCATGTTTTCCTTTTCCCTCTCCTGTGACTCGTTGCGATTAGTTACTAATCTTGAGTCACAGAAGCAAATCGCTCGTTCGAAATAAAAGGAAATATTTCATTTCAATGTCGAAAAACACATTTCTATAAACTCACTGTACAGCTTTAGGCATATAAATGAAGCTTGGTGAAGTTACTTACGTAATTGTGTAGTACACGTGAATCTGTTACAAGGTACATGTCCGTGAAAAACAACAGCTGTAAATCCTCAATTACTTAGCATTTGTAAAACCAAATGAAAACCCTTTGCTTAATATTCAATTTTGAAAGTTTCTCAAAGGCTCATCAATCAAGCAGAATTATTCAATTATTGAGGTGTATCTCTCACTTCATGAGCCACTTCGTTTCACTTCGACATCCATTTACAAGAGTCAAAAGCTTAGAAGTTCGACACTGTGCTGCAGCCAGAACATCTCCTCCTCCATCACAGTGGAAGATAAGCACCGCCATGTTTTACAGTGCATTGTCGTCCCAGAAACGTTCGCAATTACTTGGCCCTGACTAACAATGGATCATTTGAGAACAAGTCTCCACCGAAATGAATTCACGAGCGACCAGCTGTTACACTAATAAATATTTCTGAGGGCACTGGCATTGTTCTACGGAGTGAGTTTTCTGCTGGAGAATCGACAGAAGAGCTGCGGAGGAGATAGCACCATTTTTGCCCGAGTTGCGGAGAGAGAAAGGTTCAGGGTAGATTTGGAAGCAATTCCAACTCACTGGAAGGAAAAACAAACGTTTCAGACGTGGACGAGATTCATATCCAAGTACAACATGCATGAGTATACGTACTTAAAATAAATCTCAACAAATAGTAAATGACTCGCCAAAAAATATCAGTAAATAGCCCGCATCTAGTACATCACTGAGCAATCTATGCCCACTAGAAAATTTCGAATAAATTGGTTGTAGCAATAGAACAACCTAAAAATTATGTTCCTGGAAGTTGTCCGCTTCTGTTGTTATCTCATCTTTTAAAAATGTATTAGACAAACGCTGTCCATCGTTTTCTCAGTTCCTCTTCATATCAAATAACGTGTATTTTGATCATCCGCTATACCATGAAAATTTTCAAGTGAACAAATGCTTTCACAACTATACCTCTTAGTAACCACTTTTTTCAACAGTAAGTGACTGCACATTTACCCAAAGTTTTCTCTTAACTTATTCAGAAACTTGAATGACAGGATCACTCTACATAGATAACTCACATAAACTAACAAAATGACCGAGACCGTCGCCCCCAACACCTCAGCTCATCGCTTTGTACTATGCTCACGACACACAAAAAGCGGCTTCAGCTGATGCCGACCTCCGTACCCCGCATCCCTCACTGCGTGAACCGCTGTCTTTATTCTACAGCCTTAGGAAATATCATACTTACATTTAATAACAAATGAAATATCAGGCATTTAATAACAAGCATCAAGTTGTTACATGAATTGGTGTACCAGTTTTAAGAGCGAAGAGCACAGCATAGGCAACCTCTGTTGCAAACGACCAATTTCAGAGTGTACGTTCTGTGCGGAACGTCAGGACTTTGGTGTGATGGGTAACTCTTCAACTTACGTACTTTACACTTCATATAAACTACCGACAAAATCTCTGTGAAAATGAAATTTTGTTATTCTGCTCTTATTTTTATGGCAATTATTTAAAATGTCGTAATTACCATTTCATCAAAGGCTTTATTACATATTTGTTATTAAACAAATATTATTAATACACTTCACCCCTTATGAACCAATCAATTAACATTGATTAAATATACGTTGACATTTAATCATCCATACAGTATCAATGTTGTGAAATAAATAAAATTCATACGTATAACTATTCTAACTACTGTTCGCATTAATCGCTCTCATCCCATGAATGATGACCCTTTTACTAGATCATTATGGTTCTTGCCATCATGTACGATACCGTTTTGCCTTTCCGTGACCCGTCTCATCGTACTTGATTCTTAAATTGCTCCAATAAAAAACCTCCTTCGATTACATGGCCAACAGAGCGATGCTTGTTCTGTTATCTCACACACAAATCAGACGCACAAGGATCCTCTCTACAGCCGTGGTGCTAAACTGAGCCTAGACCACTTGGAGTCATCATTATGAGAACTCCGTCTAAAGTAATAACTTCACTTCGACTCATCAACAACACGCCAACAATTGCGGTAACTACAGTCCTTGTTGCACAGACACCGTCTCTGGTGGTGCTTGACTCTACTGCAAGACTGACCGCGAATTCTGGGATAATTATAGTTAATTAATAAAGTATATTCATTTCAGGTTGTAAAAATGCTCGTTAGCAAATTTCTTGCAACACTGATGCAAAATACTCTGTGTAATATCTTAAGGATCTTTTTCAATTAAATATAAGATTGACAACCCTTTTTGCGTCAAATCGTGATGATTGCACTTATTTACACGTTTATCTATACTCCCCTTTAATTCAGTTAATTAACTTTCAATCGTCAAAGTGGAAATGAGTTATAAGAGTAAGATGTTTCGAGCTAAAAGATTCAAAATACCTTACGAAAATAAGTCTCTCTCAATTACCTGAGCTACGATCAACCGTCTGTACAAGTTTAGGCTATCCAACTGTTGAACTTTAAAGAGAGTCTTGATCTTTGAAGCTTACTTTTTTGTCTAAAGTCGAAAGTGATTTGCAGAACTAACTTTGCTTGCCTAAGTTTCGTATTTTTTTAGGTAGGTTAGTATTCACTTAGCGGGAATTTGAATAAGCCCTTGAGTGAGAATTTCTAATGAACTGTTTGCACTTTTGACCATCATTCAAGATAAGTATTGTACTATTGCATAGAGTAACCTGAAAATTAAATTCTCATACATTTCCTTCTGTTTCAAACAGCTACACCCACAGTTATTTTTAATGACGAGGTCATAAACACTCTTTATCAACTCCTATCATATTGATCGGATTTTTAACAACCGAGCATTAGGAAATTCTGAGACATACCAATTTTTTTTTACATCGTTGTATTCGTAAGGGTTACTCAGAGGGAAGAGTTTACCTCCGTGGTTTGCCGACAGATCTACACCAACTCAAGTCTCTATCGAGACAGAAATCCGGCGCATTACACCAAAACTCACTAGTGCCGCCATGAACACGTGAAGAATATCGTCTTCAGAAGCAATCAAAATAAAACTGGTGAGTCTCAGAATTCTATTGCTTTACATTTTTCAAAATCGTTCGATTATTTCAGAAGTTATTTTGGATTCTTTTTGGTCCCGTCGTTAAAAATCTTCTGTCAAGGATTATCAGTGTAAACTTTTTCGTTTAGGTATTTCCGAAAGATACAACGATGTCAAATAAAACTTCTTTGCTGTCCCGCCAATAAAAATTATCCTGCATTCTTAAGAGAGACAATAAAAATTCATATGTTTGGGCCAAATGCATAAATATTTTGTTAACGATATATTTTTTCAACAAACGTGTTACATGACTCAATATAAGTTCAATGAAAATATTTCTCAACATTATTGTGCCTCTTCCCATTTTATTAACAGGATGTCTATTTTGATTGAACTCATCACTTTTTGTGTGTTGATTAAAGAACGCGTAGCTCTTTTTACCATACGGGCAGAAAGTTAAATTTACTAAAATTAAGTTAAATTTTCACCGCGGCACAGAGCTGAAACGTGCTAGTGAAAAAGCGAAAAATGTTGACTAACTTAGGGGGAAATATCACACCAAATGTCTCGATATTTCCAAAGAAAATAAAGCATGCGCAACATGATGACAACCTAGGGCTGCTGCCGCGCTGCCAGTACATCTCTGCGCTTCATTTTGCCCTAAATACCTGGAAAGCGATGACTTACACCAATGGTTCCGTCAAATTTGTTCACTGACTCGTAGTTCTGTGATTTGAAGGACGCATGTCAAACCTAAATTGTTCTTCTGTTCTACATTCTTTGTATGATTCTTTTACACAAAGCAACTTCTTTAAAGCGTTCCACTCTATCTAACGTATCACACAGCTAGATAACAACCTTGGAGCACAATGCTATACTCAGATAAAGAATCTTCCTGTCACTGGTCCTAGTTTAGGAGCATCTAACATGAGTAGTTGACTTAAATTGTAGTTGCAAGTCACTGTGGGGGACCATTCTTCAAAATATTGTGAGAAATGAGTTGTCGCCGCCGCTACGGCACCCAAGAACGACTCGGGCAGGTCTGCTTCTCTCCAGCAATGGTCCATGACTGTGTTCAGCAACGTAAAGGCCGGCGTTTCTTAGTTTTAAGTATTGTACTGCTCTCAAAGCTATTTAGTTCATATTTTTGTTGAAAATTTAATGACTGCATTTGAGACGACAATTGAAACCGTTGTCAAGCGAACTGTCAAGCAGAATACATTATTGGACCAGCAACGAACAAAATGTACAGATCGTAATTTAATTATAATTACTCAGCAACCCGTAGTAAAAATTAGTCACCTGCTACTAATATGGTATAGGACCTCCAGGAGCACGAATAATGGCGGCAATTCTGAGTGGCATTGAGTCTAAGCTAGTCGGTACTGCGGCCACATTACTGGACGATCTTCGCGATGGGTTACGTTTTCTTCTAGGGGGTGCCACAAATTTTCTATTGTGCTTATTTCTAGGGAGTTGGCTAGCCAATAATATTATTGTATCTGAATTAGAGGGTATGAGTACATCAGTTGCATCCCATTAAAGTTATCATTATACGAAGAGAGCGGCTTAAAAACATTCAAAAATATCTTTTCCGAGTCTAATTTGAAATTGTAACAATTTAACAGAAATAATCGTAGAATAAATTAACTTTTATGATGGTAGAAAATGTTGTCGTTTGATGAAAAATAATGCACAGACTTCTCATGGCTGTTCTCCGGTTCTGTATTTGAAATGAGCATCACTTCAGTTCTTTTGATCTCAAGAACTGGAATAACCAAAACCTATTTTGGAGTAACCAATTTTACATATTTGACGCGGTGAATGTTTGTTACATTAAATTCTCGTAAATTTAATCCGAAAAATAATCAATGGCTCTGTAACCAGTTTCATAACTGACCCGAGCTCCTTATCTATTTTTTGGCCAAAAGCTGTGCTATCTTGCACAGGCATTTCCTAGCTTCATAAGTCGATCAGAAACTCGAGTAGTGTTCACGAGAGGAAACGAGGACATTACCAAATTGCATTAGGTGTGCCTCTAGTAAAATCAGCGATAAAAGAAGCCCATTAGATGCATTTCAAAGCCCAATAATCCCGTGCCAATGACTATTGCCACTGGCCGAGCACTGGCGCTCGATGCGTATGCGGCCGGTCTGGAAGGCCTGACTGCGCATGCTGTAACAGACCGGAGATCTCTGAGCTATTGAGTTTTTGTGTGAATTTATAATGTAAATTTCCTACAGCCTGATATGCTGGCTTCTCCAGCCAATTTGTTGCGGCACCTGTCTGTCTGTTGCTTAAAAAACTGTAATTTGTTAGCGTTATGAGA
Organism: Orchestia grillus; assembly: GCA_014899125.1. Taxonomy (NCBI): domain Eukaryota; kingdom Metazoa; phylum Arthropoda; class Malacostraca; order Amphipoda; family Talitridae; genus Orchestia; species Orchestia grillus. Next base: position 27,128 of record VOMN01128943.1, on the reverse strand, counting down.
GTCTGACTTGAAATTTTAATGAAAAGGGAATAAAACTTTGCTTCCCGTCTGAAGCAGGGATTTTCAGAATTTTATGCTTGTGAAGTTTTCTACAAGGCTGTGGAGAATATGCTTTACTTTCATGGTCATTTTGAGTTACATGTGATAACAGATCGACGTAGAAGAAAATATGGTGGTATGATACGAGCGTTTTAATATGTTTTTTTTACCGGGCCGAATAAAGCTGAGTTTTTAACGATAGTTATTGCTCAACTGTAATAAGCGTTCTATTTCGCAGGGTCGTTAATTTCCCTTCCGACTGACATATCAACTAAAAGTTCTCATTATACAGTAGTTACAAAGTCGTAAACGCGGCATTCAGGTTTAAAAAATACAAGTTCGCTCGCATAATAAGTTGGAGTTTGAGCGTCCATCTTAAAATTAGAATACTGCACATAATGGGAATAGCTGGAGGGACTCATAGGTCCAGGCAGCAGAAAATATAAATAAATATTTTGTTAATCTTGTCATTATCATCATATCACGAATGAAGTTACCTAACGCCTGGATGTTCGTGGTTTCAAATTACGTACTTTATCATCAAGAACTAAAAATTAATGAGTACATTTTTCACCATGTTAAGCATTTTTTGCACTGGAAATGCGAATGTACGCAGAATCATTCTTGAAGAACTTACTTCTTAAATTTCAGGTGGTTTGAAATTATTGTGCATGCTTAATTTAAAACTATGTTTTACACTTTTTTAACCTAATCTATCATAAACATTCAGATTCGTCTTTAGTTTTACGAAAAAACTAGAACTCGTGCGCAGTGTTCGCTGAGTGTAGAGTTTCTTTACGAGGCCCAGCATTTATTTACCATCTGATAGAAAAACCTGGTCACTTAAGTGCAGAGTCTCTTTTTTCAAGCAAAAACGGCTCGTCTTTACTGGTCTGCCGGGCGTGATTAGTTTCGGACTTCATAAACAATTCTGAAGTTCACTTCAGTTGAACGACAAAAACATTTGCTTGAAGAGCCCAGAACAGAAATATTCCCTTTGAAGTTCGAAGTTCCAAAGTTAATTGTTATGAGTCATAGGAAATGTTTAGGCAAACACTTAGTTCACTCAAGAATGCATTAGCAAAAATGGCATGTTATGAAACGTTCAGTTGAAGGATAAGATCTCTACAGTTAATTTTGTCGGTAAAATATTCAATATTTCACATGCAAATTGTTATTGTTTTCTTCATCGGCACAAGTGCTTCACTTCGTTGGATTGTCCACACTAGCACATTAATTTTATTCGTTGATGTTGACTAAGTGAATAAGCATATGCTAAGGTATCATATATTCGTAATAACAACAGATTCATGCAATATCAGTATAGCTAATACCACTTGGCTTACAAATGATGACTTATTATAATCTTCGACAACATATTACGCACTTTTTTCTTGTTCTACCATAAGATTACATTAGAAACAGAAAGAGAGGCTTTTCATTTCTCTCGTTCTTGATTTCAACTTAGATATTACCGTGAAGCACCGGGCCTAATTGGGCCTTAACAAGCGATTATTTTTTCTTAAGAAGCTTTTTAAAGGAAAAAACAATCTCGAGCCCTTATATTGTACAAGCTCTTAGTATGGCGGCATAAGAGACTCTGCTGTACCCTGTTAACCTCAAAATATTTCGATGTCATCAACACTGCCCCTCCATTGAATTTCTTCAGGAATTCTCATTACAGCTGTCGTAAACTGTCTTTAAATCAGTAAGATAAAAATAATTAGTATTATTTGTCGATAGTTTTAATCCCGCCAGCGAGTAGAAAATTACTTTTTTGTTTTTATTTTGTAGTCCATGTTTCAAAGATAAAAAGTTGACCAGAGTTCAACGAGGCAGACTGTACCGTTATTCTGACATGCGACACGAATTTATTAGCAATCGCACACAAAACCTTCACCCGAGTCAATTAAATCGGACGAACACCTGAGTAACTTTTCAGAACTAACGAATTCTGAATCTCTAAAAGTATTCCAGATGATCATTTAACCGATTGTATGTTACTCTCATTAGAGTAATAACCTTACTTGTAATATTAAATGATAAATTTAAATAAATACATAAATTGTTTGTCGAAGAAAACAATAAATTTTCCAATTATGCCTGAATTCTGGCAACAACAAAACACTTTTCACTGTGCGATCTAAATTAGTACGCACATGAAGCCAACTCAATCGGGGTGAATTGAAAAGACAAGCGTTACAGATTATGAAGCTCGTAGTGCGTTAGTTATCAAGAATAGCATTATTCAAACATTTTTATTGCTATGGATAAGAACAAACGGTTTGTAGAATTTCATAATCCTCTCGTTCCAATGGCAGCAACATCGCAGCTCATTAGAAATGTTTGCGGGAATTTCTTCATGATTTCCTAGCGGAAATTGCAACGCTGCAGTCAAAGGACTGGAGGAGCTCATGTCGGCGATCCTATTTCCTATATTGGGTAACTGAGAAAGCTGAGAGGATCGTCTAGTCCCATTTTAGCCAGTCAAACACGGCGTATGGGATGAGGACGTCCTGTAGAGGCCCTCTTGGCTGGTCCGAGTCGGGCTAAGGTATTATTTATAAGAGCGACCGTTCGGACGCGCTACGTGTGACCTGAATAAAATATAACGTAACTCCTAAACCCATATGCAGAACCTTAACGACAATAAATTGGAACTATTTAAAGCAAACTTACCTTTCTTTATTTTATTTTATTTTATTACCTTTTTTGTTTGAATGTGCCCGTTTGCGCGCTTGTCCTTCACGTTCAACAGGTGTGTGACCAATGTGTCACCTGTTCAATGGTACATGTTGATATTTTCATCGCTGTTAAATGAAACTTGAGTGAACAGTGAACCTGAGATATACTTGCTGTACGTGATGAACTAATTCACCGATATGTAAAAACTATAGCGCGAGAAAATGCTAAATGTATCAAAATTTTAGCGTTAATATTTCGTACTGATAATTGGACTAAATACTGTGGTTAGACTGAAGATCATTATAATCATTGACATGGGAATTTCACATGTACAATTATTTTTTATGTTTTAGATTTTAGGATCTATATTTTCTATCATAAACATGTAAAACACAAGTGCATGATAGAGGGTTGTGAAATTCCGACTTGAGAATTTATGACACTCAAATTTCTTAGCTCTTTCCAAAACTTTCTTCTTCGCAGAACCTTTCAAGGGATTTCGACGCACAGTAAACACAGGTACCTGGAATTGAAACTGTGAAGAGCTAGTACAAGAGAGCTTGTATCGATCTATCATTCTAGCCGTGATCGCAGACTCTCAATCATTCCGTCATGATTGACTAGTGCCGCGCGGTAGACCTCTACTCTCATACCGGTGCATGGGCAATGTTCAAATTATGAGTCGGGATGGAAAATAACTTCCATGTTACAGTTTGATTCTAAACAATTAAGCGTCGGACAATTGCATTCTCAGTAAATAAACTTTTACTCCGTTGCTTTCTGAGTTTTGATGCAATGTGTATGTGCACGTAATGGATTTCTTTATGAATCCCATTCCCTGGAAGTGGTTTTTAACTCAATTTCGAGAGTGCCTTCCCCATCCGCCTCCTTCCTCCCCATCAGCCTCCCCATCCACAAACAAAACTAAGTGCACAAACGAAACGGATAAAATAAGATATTTTAATTGCATCGAGTAAGATTATGCTCCTTGATCATTAGTAAAAAATTAATGCTTTTACCTCTCGAAGTGAAAGCACCACTTAAGTAATTATGTTTTATCAGTAAATGAACTTGGCCAAATAACACTGGAAGTATCCGGAAGAATTTAACGCCTGATGGGTGCAGCTACAGTATGTATTATGGTTCCACATAAAAGATAATACATTTAGAGACCAATACAGTGTACCAAATGATATATTAATGCAATGTTAATGCATTATGTAGCAATGCGTGTTATGTATAATGATATTATAATAGAATGAAATGAAAAGTCATTTGAAAAATTGAAACTCCTAATTCCATAAATGTAATAAAACAAGCACAAAGTTACGCGAAACGAGAAGTGTTTACCTGAATTTCTAATTTAACATAATCGAAAATTAGCTAACGAATGATCTCCAAGCATTTGCAAATGTAAGTTTAATAGGAGCCTTAAGCTAATTTATCTGCGCACAATAACTCCGTACTTCAAAATTGTGTTTTAAATAGAATCTACAAACAATTAGCGGACGAAAGATGACGAACTTTTCTCATAATTTTTACTTACAGTCAGACAACTTCTTTGCGAAGTCAGCGTCGCTAAATGCCTTCATGTGCATTTTAGCAACAAAAATTACTTCGATAGGAAAGTATCATTTCTAAAACATATTCAATTGATTAATCGCAATTAATAATTTCAAATAATTATTTATAGTGCACGCGTTTCAAACAGGGCTTATAAAACAGTTCATTAACAATTATGGTCTATCAACTCTACGTACAAGTCAGAAGCAAGAAGAAAATTATGTGAAAATTATACTCAAGCTCGTACATGTGAATGAGTGTAATATAATAACATTAGAATTGTTGATTCAGGATTTGGAGTCTACCATTACTAAAGGCATGTAAGAGAACATAAAGCAATTTCGCACGAATGATAGTCAAGCGTTACTAAACATTGATAAAACGCAAAAACACAATTTCTATTCAACTCGTGAGTTTGCTGATGGAGCATGGATGGATCAGAGCTCGTCACGGTGCCGAGCCGAAATTTTAGATTGAAGTTTGCGTGCGTAAGCTTCGCTAGTGTGAACTTTAGGCCTGGAAACTCAGGCTGGTTATTTCTCACGTCGTATTTTGCCTGGAGCTGTCAGCCACGATTAAAACTTATCCCAGGGCCTGGTGATGGCCTCTTCATAAGGCACGATGCGGCCTCTTTTGATGTGCCCGGTGCCTTCATATTCAGCGAATGTGCCTACCTGGCCAAGCGCACGCTGAAGTGTGCCGAGGGTTTTTCCTGCAGCAGCTGCCGATTACAAAATTTTCAGCCTCACGCGGGATTTCTGACGGTCAATGGGCTTCGCAAACAACGAATTAAGAGTTTCGAAAATCATTCTAAGGAATTTTTAAAGCAGCTCATCAGAAGCCACTTGCAATTTTCTGGTTCTGATTAGAGAGATTTTTCTACTTCGCAGTTTTTTCCTTTCCTTTTGGCGAGCGTTTGAGTTTCGTATACGTTCGTTCATATTGCCATTTCTGTTCTTAGCTGTTGAATATATATGTTCAGCTCGGACATCCGACACTAGCATTTCTACCATTCTAGAAATATATTTCTTAACCTATACGTCACCAAAATAATAAAATTCCTTAACTTTAAACGAATCGTCATTACATTACTAACATCGGAATACAAATGCAGTAATATAGAAAAATTCTATGATACCTTGAGTGTTGTCTTCTCATAGATCATTCCTTTTTTTAGATTCTTGGCGGGACTTCACACGATATTTCCTTTTAATAACCTCCACTGCTCCTCGAAGGGTTATGGGGCATGCAGCTCGAGGGGCGAGTCCTTCACCAGAATAGAGGACAATTTAACTTCGGGAGGCCGAGCTGTCGTAAAGAAACGTAGACGGGGCGGGAATGCCCTCTTCTTCATCATGCCCAACAATGCTCAACAAAATAAGGAAGATGCCGGGGCCGACATTTTTCGGGTTCAAGTACATGTTTTGTAGTTTGAAGGTTGTGACGAGGGAAGTTCCAAAAACTTTCAATTGACGTCTCCGAAATTCTGATTCAATGCTGAACTCAAATTGTGATGGGGGAATGAACCGAAGCTAAAAATTTTTTTTTAACTTGACTGTAGTCCATAACATTTCTTTCATTTACAGTGACTTCAGCTAATTTTTAGCCGATTTGAAAAGTGCAATCACATGGAATGTGACTGCTGTAGTTGTGTACCAAGGGGCATTTAATATACTTATATATATTTTTTGATAATTAATAATTAAATTTAATTTTAAAATGCGTTTGACTAAAAAGAAAAATAAGAAACCATTTCATCGTTCTGAAATTTAACCATTTGCAACTGAATCAAACTTTGAATTTCTCGTTTGAATATTAACAAATAAAAATTAATACAAATTAAAGGGCTTGATGCAAAAAAAGGCTGACTGTGAGTTGTTTTCAGGTGTGTTGTGAGGATGAAAGATGGATATTATATAAATAAATGAAAGATCTTAGAGTCGGTGCTGTAGAAATGACTATTGTAAATAGTTTCTTAAGATAACGTGATATCATAGGGAATGTAGGTGATATCATAGATTCGAATTCATTGTAACTTCGATCGGTAAATTTTTGTTGTTATGTAGGAACATTGCTTCGACATTATCTCGCAATATTGATTACGGTAATGCAAAATGACACCCATAAGTACGTCAGTATCAGAATAAATGTATTACATTGAAGATCAGATGCGTATGAGCTTTTAATTACTTTTTAAGGGAGTCCAATAGTCAGTATTTGATTCTAATTCTCAAATTGAGGTTTGAGCTAGGTAACTGTTGAGCAGATTTTCAGTCTTAGTTCACACTTTGCGTCCTCGAACGCAATCGCTGTGTCGAGCTATAGCTCATCAGAGCGCGCCTGGGTCCTGTGAAGCTGTGCTAGTTATCAAGGGAAACCTTAAAAGTACATTTATATTACCAATTATTATCAGACCAATCATTATAGGGATCCATTTATTCAACGGTTTGAATGGATAACCTTGAACGATAATGATTAGGTCCAATACATGAAAAATACCTACACTCATTCATTTTATCTGACGCTGTTATCTCTGGCGTTCAAATCGTTAGGTATGATGGTTCATTACTGATCATACAAAGTATAGATGAGTGATCTAGACAATAATAATTTTAAACTGAACACTGACGCTGCTGCCTCCAATAAATTGTTCCGGACCTTCCATGTTCCGGAATAATCCATGTACCATGATATTCTGACTTCTAAAACACTATTGAAAAACTGAAAATCCAATCTCATTGAGCGTGAGGTGGGGATTCCAATAAGGTTGGATGCAACGTCGCTCCAGCTCCCATCTTTTCTGCGCATACGCTTTCATGTTAGCGAGCTCATCGACGGTACTTTATGAAGAATCTTTCGAATGTCAAAATGTAAACTTGCGAGATGGTAATTCCAGCTAGTGTACCGGTGATGGGAAGCCGAGCTGTTGAGTGAATGCATTTCAGGATTTTTTTCCTGTGTTTTCAAAAGCAATTCCAGTAAATAATTCACTGATTTGAGGAGATAGTTCGTACATACGGACTTGATCTTTAGTTATGATCGTTATTTCTGAGTGCTTTCAATCTGATATTTCTGAACACTAACTTTATTTTACGTACTTTCATTAACTTCACAGCTGTTGTTGTTTACACTCTTCGTCAAATACTGATGCAAAAATAAGTTGTTCATGAGTTAAAGCAAGCTTGTTATTTGTAACCTAAAAGGTTAGACGAAAGCTGTCATCGCAATATAACAACGGATGAGATTGCGGGTCTGTGATAAAAAATATCATTGTTCTAACTAATCCATATTTACAGCAAATCCTTCTAGAACAATAATGTTAAGCTTCATTTTTCAAGGTAAATGTATTTTTTCTCTTAAATTAACCCCATAAAGTGAATTAACTTTTTATTCTTTTAAGGTGCATGTATTTACATAATAAATACGTTTTACACTGTATCTTTTTTATCATAGGTTATTTTAAATGTCAAAATAAACAAGTTTATTAACATAAATTAGTTTTGCACTTTACAATCAATAACTGCTTAGGCATGTAGGATACTCGTTTCCCTCAGTAATTCTCTTTCGAATAATGGATAAAACTTAAAGCTACAAAATATGTATTTTAAATTATGGAGTTAAATTTTGAGCACCTGGGTAAAACTGAACGAGCAGTAAATATGTATCACCCATCCTGATTTAACCACTCGAACAAAATTGCATGGAACACAAGTTCATCCTAATGCAGAAATTATACAAGTTTCACTAAACTCAAGGTTCATGTATGAATTCTGCAATTTCAAGACCCATTCCAAAGGACCAGAGATAACAAAGGCAAATGTATAGCGACAGCTTGAAGTACATTACTGCTCGCACAATGCCTGGTAATCCATAGCCTGTACACGTCATGCGGGAACGAGCCTTGCTACATAATCGCGAGCTTTCAGCAAATTGAAATGAACATCAAACAAATAATGACCGAAGTTTGCGAAGCTAAGCGTAAAGTACGGCGTGCCTCGGCCCGAACGCGCCAGGTAGCTGGCGGAGCAGGGGTGCCTTACTGCACAGTTTGTACGCTGCGGGGGGTGGTCGACTTCAAAGCAACGCCGCTTCTCACGAAAGCGTCCGAACACAGAACCCACGTTCGCATGTAAAAAATATTTCCGGTGATGCGTAGTTAGAGGTACATTGAGTATGACCTGCTCAGAACACTGCATAACGATGAGGCTTTGTGATACGACGTCCTTGTACATGTTGGTAGATGACGATAGGCTTGTGTTCGATGCGATGCACACGGCGGCATCGCTTGATGATGAAGGACAACGGCTTTTCCGGGACTTGATGAAAGAAAATAAACTTTCTCTCATGTTCGATAAGGGAACTAAACTTGTGATGAAACTTTGCGGACTTCTAACTGTGTTTTACAAGAGGCTCTAGGCAGATAAATTGGCTTTCAAAACGAATCTATGTGCTTTGATGGGACATAAGGTGGGAGCTCTTACAGTCCTAACAGTCAAACTTCTGCATGAATTTTCCTATCAATTCAGCAAAAAATTGCTCATTATTTCCCATATAACCACGGTGTAATAATTTTAGAACTATTTTTGTGATGCAGAAATTTGAGATAGGATAGTGCGAAATTTCATATTTAAAGGACAAAACTGAATGCCATCAGTGTGTCGGTAGATAAATTTATGCATTCCTTGACGGTAGTTGTGAAACGTGGAATATAACGAAATTTGTCGGTCTCACACCGTAAAACACTGACAAACAGTAGCAAAAATCGTTCAGAATGTTTATTGTACATCGAAATACAAGTCACGTATTTGTTAAATAGAATACATTATAAAAATTTTGCTTTATACAAAGTTTGAAACTTGTTAGAAGTTTTGACTCCCAGGATTATCATAGTTGAAGGTAAATTCACTCTTCTTCTTCTGGGTCGTACCTTTTATTTCCAAAACTTAATTGCTTTTAAACATACGATTAGAACGTCTAAAGGGGTGACAAAATGTACAATCGCTTGAGATAAGAATATCTAACCCATATACCATCTACAAAATTCATACACGATATGTAGTCATTTAACGCATTCCTGAACATACATCAAAAGACACTGCTAATAAGTTATACTAACGCGTGACCCGACAGTAAGCTTACAACCCAGAAGAAAGTGACTGAATTCACCTTCAACCCAGTTAAAAATATGTAATGTTTTCCCGACCGTCTCCATTATCTTATTTTATATTACTACCATTATTTATGTTGCTATAAAGAATTCCTACTCTACTTAACATACTATATACATTATATAAATATCATGCATTATATGAAATACTTACGCAGTTTTCCCGACTTTACGTTGTATAATTCGATTATCTTCTTCCAAACTGAGTTATAAGATTGAAAACCTTACGTGAGATTTCAAGTTCCTCACCTTTCTTTTGAAAGACTGACTTGAGAGGCACAACGATTCTTCCATGCCAGGCCCAGGGCTGCAGAAATGTAACATCTAAGTCCGGCCTAGAAACTGTTTTCTGAGCCGTGCGACGCTTAGGCCTGACACCTGACGGGCGCCGTGAGTTAACTTATTTCTCAAAGCCTAGTGAGATCGTTAAGGGTTCAATTTCAGGCTTTAATGAAGAGTTGAAGCCTCGATAAAGGGATTCGTTTTTTAGTGATTCAGCGTTTGTCAATCGTTACAATCGATAACCACTATCAGATTAGCTTTATGTATAATTTCATTAAGCTTATACTCTTCTACTGGAATAAGTTAGGCAACTCTACAACCAGAAGTTTGAGTTCAAACGCTGCAAGCCTATCTCTAAAATGAGTTCAACACTATCTTATCTCCTAAGCTTAACTCATTCTTTCTCAACTGATCGTAGTTCCCAAAAATCTATTCTTTTTTTTTGTAGTTTTAAAAAGGAAAAAACAAGAGAGTTATCTGTAGAATTTATTTCCTATTTAAGTCTGCTGAATTCTTTATATTAGTAATTAAATAAAGAATAAACCCCACTTCAATAACCACACTTTTTTGTTTGTAAATACTTTTGTAATTTTTTCATTTTTTTTCTTTAAACTTACAATCATGATATTCAGACGAGAACATGAAATGAGTGGCCAAATTTGATGAGCCATGTTATAAAAATTTCTCATCAATGGCATTTGAGCCTATTACGAGCGAATTATTCATTGGAAAATTACTTGCATTTTATGGATTTCTTTGAGAAGTAAAGGATTGCAATTTTTCTTTAATTTTGGAATTAATTAATCCATAAATATAAACAATCTATCAAGGGAATTTAAGGTCTTCCGCAGGAAAGTTATCTCAAGGTTTCAGTGACATGATCTCGAGAGCTTTAACAATTTGCTTATAAAAACATACACGGGCTTTGTGATCACATAAGACATCAATAAATTGAAAACACCAATGAACAAAATATTCCAGATACCTCTGCTACCAATTATATATTTTTGAACCACTTACATTTGACGTGCAAGTAAACCTTAGAAGCCAAATAATATTCGTATATTTCTGCGGTAACTCCCACACGTGTTCATCGCTCGATGCATCCGCCCTAACGCACTCGCTCGACTTAGGTGCCTGTGAACACTGATTCAATCAGCTCTCGAGTTTCTAAGTTTACAGAATATAACTTGGTCACAACCAACTCTCGTCCTCTGTTCAGAATTCACGAGGTATTTGTATACTCAAAGCTAATTACCAACGGCTTGCAGTGGAGAGTAACCTCTTCGTAAATGCCGAAGACAGTCCATGTTCTCGGCCAACACGAGAGCAAAGGAGTTTCATTTGACCTCATTACTGGGCAGACAACCTTCCCGGTGTGATCGTTTTCACAACTCCAAGATATCCGCAAGAGCCACCAAAAGGCCTCAAAGGCTTGGCCAAATATCGTTCTATGTATAAGAAAACATTCTTCATAATGAGGGGCATCAACTACATTTCTGATCTGGTACGTGTAGTGTTATCGGAGAAAGCAGGTGAACAAGGTGTCTGGAGTTCATTTTAAATCGTTTGAACTTATTTCACATGATCACTACCATACACGGCACTACCTGACAACTGGTGGATCAAATGAATAGCAAAGAACTGCATCATAAATAAAGTGCGAAGTTAAATATGGAACTGAAAAACACTGTTGCTCATGTGAATTACTCTGTTCCAGACACGGGCAGTGAATCGTAGAATCATTTGCATGAGGTTTTGTGGTGTGCTAACCTGACCACAGCTCGTGCGACAGATGTCGAGGACCAACGTGTGAGGTCTGCACAGGTGGGCGACATGTACTGAAGGCCCTCAGAAAGAAAGAGGTCCGACTTAGCTCTCGTCCTATCCTGGCAGGCGCATCACACAACATGCATTCACGACCAGCAATATTTTTTTCGGAATCAGCTCGTAAAGGAAGGTCGGTGTTTTGCGCCTATGGTGGTCCAGCAACATGAACGTCTTTTTGACTAAATTTGAGAGGTGAGCAAGTCGACTATGAAGTGCGGAAAGGAAACGATAGCTGCGGGAGGCTGTGCACGCTCATTTTCAGCGGTGCGAGATCAAATGGAACGAGTTATTTGCATGACTGCGCCTCGGCTTTGTTATTCTTCTGAGGCTTGAAGACACCTAGAAGTGTGAAATGCTGTGCCACACGCCGGTGTTTCAGTAAAGAAAGCCTCTTTTTCTTACTTAAACGTGAAGACAGAGACTACCTGATTCTTGATGAATGCGACCCATTTTCTAGGACCATTTTTAGGTTTTGCAAGGTGAATTACAGCCTGCAGCATATATGTAGGTATAAGTGTGGGTGTTTTTTTATAATTCAACTACAACGGATCATTGCGGGTGAAGATACAAGGAAATTGCATTAAATACGCCCACTGAGATAAAGATAAAGAACAAAGAGACTAATTCCTCGTTGGGAAGTGTGTTCTTAAATACTATTAAGCCTTATGACAAATGGTAATAGAAAACGCCAGAGCACGTCAAAAATTGTAATCAATTTTACGACTCGAGTTTACGAGTATTAAGTTAAGATCTATTCATCGTATCGAAAAATTTCAATTTGAAGCATGTTTGAGACGTCAGTAGCATTTCGTAGTACCTTGAAAAAAATAACATTTGAATCTGCGTTCATAATTTTCTGTTTTCATAGATAAGGCCGATATTTCTTAAAGATGAGCTCAAGAATACCTGCTTTTAAGAACGATATTTAAGCTTTCTTTCTACTTTAGTTTTGACGCTGAAGCTTTAAAATTTAACGTAATGGAGCACGGAAGTCTAGCGTTTTGCAGCTTTTGGCTCTCTTGAATTCACATTTTATAATAGATTTTAGTTATTAAACTTGAATAGGTTTCCATATCCCCGATGTATTTGGTAGCCAGTACTCCAGAGGAGAATGGCAAATTGCTCCAGAGAGACGGGCGGAGAAGCGTCAGCGAGACTTGCATTTCCGTCACGCATTCGCCTGTTAAATTCAATTGCTAGAGCACAGATCCGCCATGCATGCGGACTTAGCAATGCGTTCAGTGTTGGAGAAGGAAGTTTTACGGAGATCAGCCAAGTTGGTGGTGTTCGACATCAGCAAAAATTTTGAAAATTACTAGATGGGAGATGTAGCACAAATTCCTTGGGCAATGCCCGGCTACGATGCCTCGAGTATTTACGCTAAATGAAGCCCTTCTCTAGTTGTATGTATTTCTACCCGAGAATTGCGAAAATGGCAGAAAATAATGCCCGACGTGGTCATAAAAGTGTCAGCTCACAACTAATGGAAGAAAAAGGTAAATGTTATTGTTGAACTCATTGTTTGAGACTTTCCTTGGCTCTGATGAATATAATATAATCGTTATATTATTTAGTCTAATCCCACAAGATATAATTTTTCCTATACATTTTTCTCTGTTATTTTTTCCTATTATTATTCTTGTATCGTATACCTATACATCTATCTTATACGAAATTCTGAAACATCTTGCTGTCACTGGTCACCAAACGGCTAGGCTCAACATTTTTCAATATGCACAGTAAATCTTTCAAAATTTGATGGTTAGTTAAAAACAGTTGCAAGCAGATTTTTGTCGATGGGACTACCTTCCTGATTTCCTCACGTCCAAGAAACTGCACGTATTGTCACGCCGCTTTATTTGCTGTGGAAAATTGCAAAAATATAATGGATGGGAATAACATTCTTTGTTATTAACTGTGTTTACACTTCGTAGATTTTTTTGCAAGACCTTAAAACTAATAAAATTGCATTGACATATTTGTCTATGAACGCTGAATTTTTCGTGCTTTTAACAATCAGAAGAATAAAACAAAGTTTCAGAATAACTTCAGAATGATTTAAACTGTTCAAGAATACAAATAAGTGTCTAAAGATATCAAGTTATTGTAGGCGAGGTTCGAAAAGTTTCCCATAACATGCTTGTAGTTAAAAAGTTAAGTGAAAAAAGTGTTGTTCAGGTCACTAGTTTTTTCTTTCATACACGTCATCTAAAAAATATGTTAGCTGCTTCGTAAACAGTAATTAGTTTTCCGAGTTTCACTGATTATGCATTCTAAAACGTGAATTATTTCCATAGAAACTTAATTTTTGAAAACTTACAATTTCAACATTGGATCTATCCGTCAATAATGCTGTTGTTTCCAGGTTCTTGGTTAATTTATTTAACTAGTAAAAAGAAATTGATGTCATTGAAGATTGAAAAATTATTTTTTTAAATAATATAGCCTAATCGTGATTTACTGACACATTTTTTTCTTAGAATAATCATGGATACTTTCCGTCCTTATTTTGTAAGTCATTCTTTCTTTCGACGTCCCCGATTTGCGAGCCTCTCCTTGATCGAGTTCAGCTCTTGTTTTCGCATTTATTTAGGCATGGGCAACGACAGCTGCGTCACGTAAATAAATCAGAAAGAAAATGATGAGAAAGCTGTATATTTAATCCAGTATCTATCATTAGATTATTGTACTTTTCTCGTCAAAAAACTCCGACAAATGAGCTAAATTTAGCTCATTTAGAAAAATTGTTTTCCGACTTAAGCCTTTTATTGGTCTTTGGGCTAAAAACAAAATTAAAATAATTAAGGCCTCCTCAGTGCCTCAGAACGATATAAATAAACCGTATAAATCTTCCTCATACGAGGAATAACTCCATCTTTTGATTAGAGATATAAAACAAAATGAATACCAATAACTTCAAAGTTTCTTGAGAAATTATTAGGCTGCATTAGATTCACACAGTTCCTCTCAGTTAACGGAAAGTTAAGAGGAAACTCGGCAGAATATTTATCGGTGGAGGAGTTCTACGATACTAATGGAAGATTCCACAATCTGCAGAATACTTTTACGCCTTGAAATTAGCACACTGGCGTTCGAAACGTAAATTTCAGCACCAGAAAAAGAGGTTTTTATCTTTCGCGGGGGACGGCGCTAATTGGGGAGTACAGGATGGGATGTCTGCACTAATACTTCACTGCTCAGAAAGGTAGTTGAAAGTATATTTTCCACAAGAAAACCATCATAATTTTCGCCTAACTGAAAAATATGATGAAATTATTGAAACGAAACACTTATGAGCGTGTAGAAATGTACGAATACTTAGATTGTACAAAATACAACTGAAACTATGCAAAACTGACAAGTACTCTGGACTCATTTTAGACAAGAAAAGTTTGCGAGTAATGACGAGTTGTCCTTCAAAGAATAAAAAAAATTAGCGTAGTTTTGGACAGTAAATCATAGAAACGATCCTCAATGTAACCGCATTCAGTAGAATGGCAAAAATGCAATCATTTAGTCTCAAACAGAATGACAAAATGTCAAGAGTTGACTCAGATAAATCTTGATGCATCTCTGAGTGTCAACCTTTACACGCAAGCTCTGCACTACAGCGACAGGCGGCGTGTGAGGTCTGCGTGGCTATGTGATCCCTTGCGTAATGGATGTTTCGAGTAATCTCTCACCGATAAAGATCTCCTTCATTTACTCGATTGGGAAATTACATGGAACACTGCACAATAATGTGGGTTTTACGTGAACTAGAACCATGTGAACGAGTTAAACTTCAGCCATAGAATTTATTTACTTAGATAGCACTTGTTACCGAATCGTTAGGACTTACTTGTTTACATTCAAATACTGTATTTATAATCAGTTGAATTGCAAAATCAGTTGGCAGTCAGAGTATGTTAATTTTTTGTGTGAAATCCAGTATACTTTTACTTAGGCTCCGTGAATCACTGTTAGCCCACTTATATGAATTATACTGTCCCTAGGTCCTAGTGATATTATATTGATATTTTTTTTCTTAGTTCATAAATTTCAGTTATACTTTTATCCAAAACTTTAATTTTTTTATCCCATTCACTTTTTTGAAGTTAGTTAAACTTTCAGAAATATCGTAGACTTGCAGTAGGTGCGTTACGGTTAGATTATTTATGCGAGTATGTCAAACTACCACATGACTCTGATAAGTGTCTCGTAATACGCCTGTGACACATTTAGGCCAATGATGCATCTGTTTGTTCAAGACCAGCGTCATAAGTGTGTTAAAAATTCTTCGTATATTTACTCGGCGTGTTTCGAAGAACATGTTTCAGAGGAGAACATTCAGTCATGAATCTTTCCCCTCGAAGGGCGCACATTCCCCTCAGGTGATCGCCGGAGTCTTTTCAGGGGTGGCGGCTTTCAATGCAGGAAGCGAAGAAAAGATAAATTGCGGAGAAAATACATACGAGGAATTGAGTTCTAGGTTCTTTCAACGTGTAGATTTTTATGAATAATTTTTGTCAATGCGAACTCTGAGCTTCCTGAAGCTTCAAAATTTCATGGTACTCACAGCATATTCCTTGTTCTCGAAGCAGATGAGTTAAATTCCAAAAATTTGATTTCGGAGAAAACTGTCGCAGTAGAACTCGTTTAGACATAAAAGACTAGAAATGCAAATCTAAATTGAGTGCAGCGAGTCGCTATCATAAATATTACTTAGTAAAATATAAAACTACAAAATTCGGGAAACATTATCGCACGCATTCGCAAAACCACTACAGTAAAATGACGTGACGGACTCTTGCGTCTACAGTAAAGGAATACTACTTCAAAATCTTACGGAAAAGACTGCATTGTCTGAGAAGGAAAGCTCAAGAGAACAAAAACTCTGGAAGCTTTATGGGGAAGACTACAGCATAAAAGAAGGAAAAGAAAGTTCAAAAGCGCGGATTTCCTGCCCGCTGGGTTGTCCGTTCTTTGCGTCGGATTTATCAGTGGAGGCGCTCCATGCAATTAGGAAGCCGTGCTCCGGGAGCGCCATCTCGAGGCGTTGGGGAGACGATCGTGCTGCATCCCAGCCGCCGTTTTGGCCAATCCATTAACACAAATACGGTTCTGTTGGACGGCCAGCATCCAATAGAGACGGTCAAGAGCCTCCATGATCCTCCAAAATCTTATGAAGTTTCGAGAAAAGGCTAGAATATCCAAGAAACTACCTTGAAATTTGAGTCCTCTATCAGTGAAAATACAAGTCTTGGGCTCTAAAAAAAATTAAATTCATGACAAATAAGGCTCTGCTGGATGGTCAGTATCCCACTGGGGCAGTACAAAAAGTCCAACGTCCTGCCAACCCTTATGAAGCCTCTTGTCTTGTAGTAGACTTAACTTCCAGAAAATCTTGCACTATTCATGACTGCATCCTTATCCTCACCGTATTTCCATAAGGTTAAGAACTTCTAACGGCAAACAAGGAATTACCTTGCGAAAATAGAGAAATGCTTCTCACAATTGAACCTTGAGCACTTCTTTCAAAAAAAACCTGCTCTTCAATTTAAAGACTATTGTTAGGAATGCATATATTCCCCTACCGTTTACTGTTCCAGTTTTGGTATTCACATTTAAAGCACTCAGTCGGTTGTCATGACAACACCGGTCCGTATTGAGCTAGACTGTCGAACTTTGAAGACGAAAGTGGAAATTTCAGCAAAACGTGGAGCATCTTCGTAAAAAATAGCATCGTTTATTAAAAACAGTTATTTCGTATCAGCAGAAATTATTTTATCGAGACGAAGAAGCCTTTTATCTAAAGGAAGTTCGGGATATATTTGAGTGGCCTGCAGACGTTGACAACTGCTGCAATCTCGGATCTCTGCGTAGAATCATGAGTAAGCTCGAGAAGAAACAAAGTGTATTTGAGAGGCCAAAGTATTTGAAACATTCCTAAGTTCTACGATATTTTTTTTTGGATCCATTGAAGTTCAACGGACTTGGAATGTCAAAATTAACTGATGAAGAATTTGTAGGGCATTAACCGCTCGTTATACTACAGGCACGATAAAAATGCTGCCAATGACCATCCCAGAACTCCATACAAATAGAGCCTCTGTCCCCAACGAGGTATTCAGTCCCGCAGACTTGAGAATACAGCAATGTGTATAAAGTTTCAATATTTCAAAGTGCAAATAATTATATTTTTGCGCTTCTTTTTAGGCTTCTTTTGCGGGAATTGAAATAACTTTGGGCTTAGAAAAGGTAAGGTTTCAATCAAATTTCATGTGTTACAAATCTATTTTGAGTGAGCTAGTCCATACCAATATCTCATCATTTTTTTAGAATTGGTTGAAAAGGGAAACATTGAGTTCACGAGCTATTTTTAGGTTTAGATGGGGAATTGAAAAAGTATATTATTTTTTGTTTCACCTCATCTTTAGCATTGTAGTGCATTTTGTTTAAAGTTACATGCGCATTTAAATGTAAATCTAGGGTGAAATCGCTATTTCTTGATTCTCTCACGGTTGTAAGTTTCATTGCTTAAAAGATGTGTTATTTTAGGTTCCTCATTATTCACTAAATTTCAATCCCTAACTTCTAACAATGAAAAATCCCTTTGTCATCCTAACATTAGTTCTGACACTATTTATGAACAAGAACTAACATTTCGCTGATTGGAGCTTGTCATCACTCTGTGTAAATAAAAGGAAATGACTAATACTGGCCCCTGAACATGGTGTACTCGTGTACGGTACAAGCCATAAGAAAGTCGTTTAATCTTTGCCGTGATTATGGTGAAGATCATTAAACTAATCCAACCCGTAGTGCCCGCAGTTCTCGACGTTACGACGTTAACACTTTCTGTTTATATCAACCCAAGCATTCACCTTAATGCATCTCCATCACTTACACCCACGGAGCATGAATGGCTTCATTCATAATTGGTGCGATAACAATCAACAAACTGTCTTGGTTAAAAATGGAAGCCATTTCGGCGCAAGGTAAGATCGACATTCAGTGCACCACAACTTTGTGGCCAGCCGAATGTCCTCTACAAATCCTTGTCGACGACTCGGTTCTGGCTAGGAAGTCGCTCAGAGATAATGAGGTAGGCTTTTATGTTCTAATACTGGTTGAGAATACGTATTGTGTAAACCATTGGTTAGATATTATTTTACATTTTTCGTCAATCACTGTTAAACCACTTTTCTGTATAGTCGTGATCCTGATAAAATATTAATTTTTGAATGAATGCAAACTGAAGGAATAGAAAGTGCAAATCTCCAGCTAAGTATGACTTTCTGCTAGCGAGCCTTAGTTTTCAGCGTAACTCTCGCGTAGATTAATTTTACTTTCATTTTGTGTGAATTTACTGAATATCTCTGATTCATCTTACGCGTCAAGTTCAAGAATAATTGGTTTCTGAAAGTTATACGACTGAGAATAAAGTATATTTTTATATATTCATAGGGGAGTGATAAAGTGATTTCCTTCACAAACTCCTGCAGTGTGTATAAGTACACCTCTTAATCCTCCGCAGCAACAGGCCACCTTCTGAACAATACTGTTCAAATCACAAATGAAACCTTCCGTGCGTTTCCAGGTAGGCTCACATCCAGGTAACGCTCTGAGTGATTTGTCTTTTGTACTATCTTTTTGCTGTTGTTAATACAACTCCAAGGCCCTAAAATTATTCAGAAAACTTGCTAATAATTTTTTCTGTCGACACGATGAGTCAGTTCTCCTAATATTCCGCATAAATTACCTTAATGCATTTCGGATGGCGGAACAATTTGAAGACCTTATTTTGGTAAAAGAACATCGCAACTCCAAAAGATCTCGTATGACGAAAAATAATGCCGAAAGATATTCATTCTAATTCAAAAACTTATTCGGTTCCAAGGTAAGATTTCTATATAAAAATGGCACTGTATCCAGTACCTTCTTGTATTGATTTACTCGGGATACGTGAGACGCGGCAACTTCTTTTTTTATCCAGAGGCCAAAGGCTTACGACTTGTTGATTGACGACGGCTGCGAAGTTCGTTGCAAAAATATTCCCAATTCTCACTGGAGAACCAATTTTGCTTTCAAACTTGTAACTTTCGTAGCTTACTTTGAATTGCTACCACGATCAAATTGCAAATTCCAAGCTGCAAATCCAGACAAAGTGTGGGCAGCGTCTGCGAGCAGGACCTTGGTCCTGAGAGAGACTTATCGAATTCCGATTTGAAAGTGAAAGAAGTCTGCGTGTTGAACTCGGAGGATTTTATAAAGGAGTAGCCTCCCACGCTTTCGGACCGACGTTAAAGATTCAGTTTCATTAAAATTTCAGTTTCCTGTCCGGTCTAACGATTTGTCTCTGTCGTAGGAATGTAATTTAAGAAGTAACTTCCAGACTTGTCTCTAATGGCACGACGTGAGTTATGATTACAAGTGAATATTGATGTGATTCTTTGAAATTCAACACTTCATATAACGATGAATGAAGCAGTGCTTTAGCTTTTTCATAATATTAAACAAATTTTTGCTTATGAACTGCAGCAGTGCTGAACAGGCTAATCAATATATCCAGGGGATTTTAGTTTGTATGAGTATTAAATTCGTTTGTATCACGATACCAACTAACTGAGATTTTCCATTAATTTCCAGTTCAAAATTCAAGTTCAACAGTTGTATCATTTATATCTCACTTGAGGTAGACTCACTACTACAGCGTCTATAACTCGTTGAAGGAACGTACAAGCATCAAATGTAAAATGCATTTTCTGTAGACCAGCAGCAGCTGCAGAATGAAATTTGAATATCGCTATGCTCTATGTTGGGGCGCTCTTATGTAACGGAAAGAACTGCAGCGCATCTTTCACTCAGTGATGTTGAAAATAATGAAACACAATCACAAACAATCCCTCTTCAAATCACATGCCGTATCCGGTTAATGTATTTGGTTTAATGTGACTCATTTAATTACCAGCAAAAGTATGATACTTGAGAACCGTGGAAATTATTCTGTTCTTACGTAATGTTACAGGAAAAATAAGTTCATGGGTTTCATATAATATATTTTTTCATCGCATGACGTATAAGCATAGCGTTCGCGTGACACCATGTCTCATCTCTAATCTTAAAAAAAAGTCTACTGAGTAGCAGAAGTTCATTTAAAAACATCTGAAAAATAAACATGTATAAGGTACCAAAATATTTAACCTTACAGCTCGGTAATTCCAATTATGCTTAGCGGGAGTAGAGGTATAACTTCATTCAGATGGCTGGAAACATAGTTCGCATGAAAAAATTCGAAGCATAAGGTCAGTTTTTATTTTATAATCAAACGATCTTGAGAACATTTACTTCAAAGTGTGCAACACAGAAAGTAGATTTTCACGAACGCCCATGCTATTTTCATCGTCTCATGACTGACTCGCATATGTACAGTATAAAAGTACGAGTATAGATGCGTAGGTTGAAAGCTTTGGAAATAATGTAAGACATGAGCTCGACCCAAAACAATCTAATATTTCTTAGGTCACATATAATGCAAGAAAAAACCGAACTGCTCTTCCCTCACTAATGGAAGAAACAGACAGAATGGTTGCTCTCTGCCACATGACGCAGGAACAGAACAGAGCAGAGCTGCTGCTGCCTCACCTGACGCATCACCTGACGCAGGAACAGAACAGAGCAGAGCTGCTGCTGCCTCTCCTGACGCAGGAACAGAACAGAGCAGAGCTGCTGCTGCCTCACCTGACGCAGGAAGAGTGAAGGGCGCCCCCGGGCCCGGAAATGAGGCTGCTACAAAGAGAGGATGTGCTGATGCACGCGCCACGACGCACTGCAGCCCCACACCAGGGCTCAGCTGTGTCACAGCTGTGCAGGTCTGCAACAGTTTAGTTCCGACTACACATCCTGTGTGTCCTCCAAAGGTCCTCACTCATCCTTTTTCCAATTAATACTCATCTAGCGATGCTTCACCTCACGTTAAAATAGTGCATTATTTCTTGAAGTAATGTTACATCTTTTACAGTCAATACTGGCTCGTCTTTCACCAAGGGAGGAGAGGACGTGAGTGTTAGCAAGCTCCTTCTCTTGCATGGAGGTGCCATCCCGTGGAGGCATTATTATCCACTTTAATTAAGAATGGAATGCTTATGTGAGCAATATCATATGAACAATTCTTTATTGTATACATCTAACTTGCTGCAGTGTTCTCTCTCTCTCTCTCTCTGCCTCACTTCAGTGTGTGTGATTGTAATACGCGTATAATCATGATTTCATTTGTAGTGCGTAATAGTGCTTTCAAAACTCCGATTTGTATTTAAAAATTGCAAGCCTACTCACATCGTTTACCTGAAGTGCTCTCTTTGTTAGCAAGATTTGCTGTGCAGCCTCGGGCTTGGCGATATTTTAATCTGCTTCCCCAAACTACCAAATCCCTCGCACGATGTTCACAATAATTTTCTGCCCCACCAGCCATCCTTTCAGACGTGTTCGAATATATTTTAAATTGCCCTTGATACTTTTTTTCATTGGAAGTATATTTACGAAATTGGTTTCCATATTTGCACGAGCTACTGTCAACGCATGACTTATTTTGTGAGTAAAATTACTCTGAAAGTTTTGTTGTTTTACGACTCGGAAGCAAGCACATGTGTCAGGATTCGAATAGCTTTGCATAATATAATTATGCGTAACTTTTGTGTTCATTCTTAAAACTGAAATTAAATGGGAGGAGCACACGCAATTCATACACAACGAGCCTGGTCAATTATTGCTTTCCATGGGAATTGGGCGTATCTTTTGAATGGCCCAATTTCGTGGTAGAGAACGGCGAAGATAAAAAAATTATCGTCAATTTTCTTCCCATACGTAGCAGCTGCGGTGCTTCTAGCCATCTCACCGGGCTTCGAGAAAAAAAAATTGTCTACATGACAATAAAAAGTCAACTACGAAACATGAAGAATGTCGTTCATGAGGTGCATTAGGTGCTGTATTCGTGGCAGTAATTTTCGGAATGTCTTTCTTTATTGACTTTTTTCGAATAGTTAGTCATAGAGGTGATGAAAAAAATAAATCTTCAGAGTATTCAGTAAGAAGTCAACAGTCTAGGCTTAATCTCATTTAAATATCTGTGAGCTAAAAAAAACTTTAGTGAAGATTAATGAATGAGACTATGAAGAACTGAGTACATCTATTTCTAAAATTATATATAATAATTAATAAACAACTATTTGAACGAGGTATGCACTCTACATTTAATTAAATTGATATTTCAACTCGTTCTAAGTACGAGTGCCAGTCGCGCAGGTGAGCAGCACGAGTGCCGCGGTGGATGATTAGCACAGCTCCCCGCGAAACACTCCTTGTGATTAGACCACGTTAAGAAGGAAAGTTTCTAATTTTGTCTCACGAATGGAAATCGCTAAGTGCCTCAGGTTCCAAAACTTTGGATCAAGCACGTACTGGAAGGCGAAAGCACCGCCAGCCTTGGCAGGGCCTCACGCTGTGCACGACAAACACTGTTGCTCTAAATATACGCTCGTGCCCAAAATGGTGTCACTCCAGTAAATTCAACTACTGTGCACGTCAAGTGACAAGAGTATCTAATTTTTAATTAAAAGCATAGTATTCCAGACATGTTGTGTCGTTTAAATTAAACAACGCGCGTATGACTCGGGCTTCGAATTATAAAGAATATGTAAATGGATTTTTGATTTGAAAAGTTGATGTTACTTGGTGCCAATTTAAAATAGGAAATAGATCGGTGAATATCTTATATCAAAATTATTGTACTATTTCTAGAAACGTTCTTCCCCAAGTTCAGAATTATACACAACCCGAAGAGCGTACAAATCTACAGCAGAGAACATAACTAAACTTTTTCGTTGCAAAGTTGATAACTGTTAGATTAACTTCGAGTTACATTTAATAAAGTTAAATTAGAAGGAGCCTCAAAAATTCCTTGGAACTGCTTATGAATCTTGGTTTTGGCGGGGATGGAAGAGCGAGGTAAGCAAGTTACGCACAATTTAGTTTGCTAAAAAATGTCGTCGGACGCTGCGAACGTAGGAGAAAGAAAATTTGATGAATTATGACTTTTCAACGGAGGAAAAACCATTGCACGTTTTACCTATTCGTACTCAGCCTTTTTAACTAAATTTACGTGCTGTAAATTTCACGAAACTTCATCTCCATCTTTATTTTCAGTTTATTTTCATTTTAAATTAAGGAGTAGCTCAATGGGTATGAATCTAAAACTGCTTTATAATTTCGAGTGTTCTAGAACTCGAAGTCCTGGCCCAGGTCGTCCAAAAATGGAATTTGTGGTTCAAGTTTGAAAGTTGAAGACGATTCTTTGGAAAAATTCTGAAAGCTCTCATTTTGCTGTCGCATGAAGTTTCTAGACTCATAAACATACACAAACTGTAATCAATATTCGTCAAAATGAATAACTGTGTGCCGAATGAAACTTGTGATATTATCTGGTATAGATGTTATCTTTGTTGAAATGCAAGATTTAAGCGTTGTGTTCCAGTCCATTTGTGAAGCCTTTTCTCTTAATCGCGAGTAGCTCACAGCTGAATTATTTCATCTGTTCTCGAATACCGTCAAATTTTTTTTATTCAGCAATTCAAAATTCACAATTTATTCCAAGCAGGCAATTGTTATACACGAAGCAATTAAAATCAATTTTCCGCAGCAGAGAATACATACAAATGGAGATTCGTACCATCGTTAATTGAGGAGACCATGTCGAAATTTGAGCGGAACTCATTTTGACATGTCACAGATTTTGGTGCAGCGCTCCTTCATTTAACTTGGCGAGTGAAATACAGAATAACGATGAAAATTCTTCCTCCATGGAAGAAGTTACCGTAATTAAGTCGTCCAAGTCGCAGCCCAGACCCAAGCTCGCGTACTCGCGTGTGGACGAGCAGCCGTCGTCGCTCGTACGAAAACTTGCCGAATTTGACCATCGTCGACATTATGCTGCATTTACATGGAAGTTAACTATGTTGACTGCCATGGAAGATGAGCACTCCTGACGATGTAAAAGAAGTCCTGGGTTTTCATGTTTCATTTCTGTCTCTTTTTTCTTCTTCAAAAATTTGTCAAGTAATTTATTTCTTAGAAAACCACGAAAATTACAACTTTTTACTGCGATGTGATCAATTCAGATTTTGGCAAATTTCGCTGAAGTGTTTACTAAGTTCGTGCAACCGAAAAGGTAGAGTATATCAAAATACTGTGCAAGGCAAGAATAGAACACTGTATGTCATAGGATAAGGTAATGCAGAGATTTCTAATAGGGGAAAGACAAAACGGAAAGTTTATTTCCTCCTGCCCCATGCATAACCACACATTACACCGAGCTTGAGAAAGAAAGAAAGAAAGAATGAAAAGTCGTTTATCCGAAAATAAGTCACATACAAAGTATAGAACATCTGGTTTTTCAATTAGGAAAATTACAGCCTTAAAATTAAAGCATGAAAGTCTCGACGGAATTTCTAATTGGGATTTGCATGGCTACAATCTCAAAATTACGTGTGGAAGTCTCGTTAAAGCTTCGGATCGAGATTCTAAAATTTGTCTTCGGATCAGCACGAAAACTGAAGCGTGATAATATCTCTCAATATAGCAATTACAGAGCAAAGATGGCATATTGTAACCTAGATTCTTTCATCTATACGATAAACTGTAAAATTATAACAAAACGCGAATCTTGAGCACGCGAATCACGAAGAAGACTCGAGCACGCTCGTGCTCGCGTTAGCGTGTTGGAAAACACATCTTTAAGAAGAAAGTGCGCTAATTTTAGCTCATCGGGCACAAGCCATGCGATGGTGGAGAGTAAATGCGCCATTTCTTACAATAGGACGACACCCAGAGTTGCGCGCTCTCAAATCTGGGTGCTAAGTGACCCAGCGTCTGCTGGCTCTAATGGACATTCGTTAGAAGGAGCTTATTGGCGCCTGGATTCCAATTTGTGAGGCGGACGCGCTTGCCTTCTTCTGGGAAATTCCTTTGAGAAACGCGTCCAGAATTTTGCTGGAGATCTTCATTCAAGTCTCACTTCAATAGAACCGAAAAAATTAGAAAATTGTCTTTGATCTTGGAGTTCATCACTGACTCAAAACTATCACATTTATATTGTTTTCTTTTAGTCGAGAATGTGGTACTTGAATTTAGAGTACCGCTCGAGCTCTGTGAGATCAAAGGGCATCCTATGGAAATAATTCAGGAATGGAGGAAAATTTACCTAGTGGCAATTTAATAGAACTGAAAATACTGAGATTTTACAGTCATACTAGGATATGCGTGTGCTGAAAAGAATATTTTATGAGAGTTCTCATCACTTGGCGATGGCAAATTACACGTCAGAATTATTTACAGCTCATTTTGTAAGTCAACATTCAATTGATCAGGCAACACTCATAAGTAAAAATAAAATTTTAACGTGTGTTTTTTCTGTAAAGCGATGCAAGATGTGAACTTTGGCATCAAAGTCATGAGGTTTTAATTAAACTTTAAGAGAAACCTTTTCACACCCTCTCAGCTACTCTAGTGAATACGAATAGATCTCAGCGGTAAGCGAAATATATTCAACTCAATTTATCTAGCAATATTATTGAACGCGGAGCTCTTATTCACATTCTGTACACTGTGTAAAGTGGTGCATCAAAATATTTGTCAACATAGCATTCTTATAGTATTTTTTAAGACTCAATTTAAGCATTCAAACTTTGCCTTTGAGAAATTGTAACTTTTTGAAGCCTTTGAGTTTGACGATTGGGCAAGTGAATTTTATTACGAACTGGTAAACGAAACTCGTCTAAAATTACGGATTTAGCATCACTTATTCTTATTACTAAACTTCTTAGAGCCTACTTGAACTTACATCAGCAAAGAAGAACAGTTTATTGAACTCACAGATGTACTATACCTTTAGCGTCCGCATGTGGTGTACATTTAAATAACCATGGTCTCTTTACAGAATCCAGTTATTGAGCCTTTCCGAGCACATTCGCCAGTGTTGATTCATAACGAAATTCAGGCCTCGCGCTGTAACCACTCCTCTGGCAACCGATGGTTACATTAGGCACGTGATGTCTTCGATTTGGGCGATGCTCACCTCTTTTTAGCACCAGACGGAAATTTAATCGGTCCGAAATCCAAGAGTCTCTAAGTCCCAGAAAGATTCGTCCTCTCTCAGCTATTGAACTGAGGGCGACCGAAGCTAATTAAGGTTCATTGTTCAAATCGCCTTCAATTGCACTTGGAGTTATTGCACTTTGTATGCAAATGAGGCGTATTTCTTTGCTGGAAGGCAGTAATGGAGGCGAGCGAGACAGATTCCACACGTTTATCGCAATACAATCGACCCTAAATTGAAAGTCCCCCTGTGATCATACACCGCCACGCTGTTCGGTAGACATGATACCCGTCAAGGGGTCTCAATCAATAGGCAATAACAGTCTCAGTGTCAGCTTGTTTCTGAGAAGCGGTTTGGAAAGGATTCCTGCTCTTGATCATAGCTTAGGAATTTCAGATGATTCTGCCGACTACGTTACGACTGTTCTCGACT
>VOMN01128941.1:0-15344 GCA_014899125.1 Orchestia grillus | reverse complement strand
TGGTAGATTAAACCATAACGTAAACCAATTTTCCGTTCTGATAACTAAAAGCAGCATCCTATTTTGACTTAAGTTTTTTATCGGGTTAGCTTGCACTGAACGAACTCAATATTTACCTGTGATTCATTAAAACAAGATGAGGTTTGCTTAATTAAAGGACGTTAGCCTTTAATTAAAACAAAAAAATTTCGTAAAAGGGATATTTACCCGACTCAAAGGCGTATTCTTACACAGCAATAGATGTGTCAATGAAGAATACACAACAAAAATTTCTATCAGATGAGATTTCTTCAAGAAGCGAATTTGACAGTAGAAATTTTCCTATCATTTTGCGAAATATATAGACTGAGGCCAATTACATTAAAAAAATATATTTCTGTACCATTATAGGAGTTGGGATGCACGTTTCCCAAGGGGACGCCCAAAACTGACGGCAACTTATGAAGTAGCAGCCGCAGCAACAGCCGCAGGAGCGCGCGGCCGTCCGCCGGCCGTGAGTGCCATTCATAGTTAAAATCCTGCAGCACCGGGACAGCGCCGCGTTTTTCCGAAGAGCTTCGGTCGGAGTGGGGTGGCGCAGCGTTATTCCAGCTGAGAGCTGCCACACGCCGCCATACACGGATGCATCTTCTTCGTCAATCGTATTAAAATCTACAAGCTAAATATAACCTTAACCTGAAAATCATGTAAATGCTTAAAAGGGACCATTAAGGGCGGTACAACGACATAGAAAACAACACTGAAATGGCTTCTTTGGATAAACAGACCGGCAAATCCATACGCTGATTCCATCGTTTGGTCTTTCTGCATAAGTGTTGTGCTGTAAATACGCTAAACCTTCTTAAAGATACAGTTCAAGTTCAAATAAAACTCCTATATGCTTTTGTTACTCACCTTTGACTAAATTCTGATGTTTTCAGTCAAAAACCACCTGCGAAGCCTAGCTCAACACTCTGGCAACGTTCACGCGACACCTGCCAAAATCGTACTAAAACTGCTCTTGTTCCCACGCCCTCCCAGCAGAAGTAAATCGTACCAGATTTTCGAAATGACGACACCAGTGATTTTACAATCTTATAAGTCTTTTTTTGATGTATAATTGACAGAATTTATCAGTCTTTCGTCAATTAGAGTGTTTGGATTTATCTTCACGAAAACAATGAAGCTTGACAATGTTTAAGGAATAATGGGACAAAATTTTCCGCCTTATTTGAATACAACCTGATATGTATTTATCAGCTGCGAGCAATTAGAGGAGCAGTGGCAGTAAATATTTATTTAAAGCGAAGTTTCATTTCTTTTTCATGAAATACATTGCGTACGGACTTGGAAGACCGAAGTGCTGCGGCTCGACACCAAGATCGACACTTACTTGGACACCGGGTGAAATTTGAAGAAAAACTCAAATGTGAGAAATTTTTTAAAATATTCTCATTCATACTTTATATAATGTAATATTGTAAGAACTTCAAATTAGTGTTGGATAACATGTCTTCAAATTTGTTGCGTAAAATATACGAATTTATTTTACTATGCAGCTGAAAAACAGACTCGCAAAAGGCCCTCTGAGGCCTGAGTGCTGTTTCTCGATATCAAGCTCGACACCAATCTTTGTAGAAGGTGTTGCTTGAACATCGCTGGGAATTTTTGAAAAAACATCTTAATCGAGCAACAATTGTCACTTTCGTCATCTATGCTTGAACTTTTGATCGCAATTACTGTGAAGTTTGTTCATTAGTGATATTCAACAATACTGAGAGAAAAATACAAAAATTTCATCAAAGAAAAATCTTCAAAGTAAGTGCTGCGTCATCTAGACTCTTTGAGTAAAGAGCATCTGCCTGATAGAAACCCCATTAAAAATGAGACGTCATATGGGTTTTTGAACAAGCCAGGTTCATTTTACCATGGAGTATGTGTATTCGAACGAAAGGGTTGGCTTAATATTTTTTCTTTTTGAAGGAAAGCGGACGACGGGAAGAGACTTGAAACACTGTCTTCAAAGAGCAGAATATGAAGATTAATTATGAAGATCAAATTCAGGTCAGCTGGCCGGGAATTCGTGACACTGTAATAACCTCAATGAAAAACGGAAGAAATTTTTCAAGTAATTAGCAAACATGAAACGTGAGTTTATGCTTTCTGTGAGCACCTCACACTCAAATATCTTACCTAATTTCGGTCAAGGGATCACTGATATAATGAAATAGCGTTTCGCATATTTAAATTTTATTTCGAAATTACATCAGAATTCAGTTTAAAATATTACGAAATCTTCAGCTCAGATGAATTATCCCTCAGGGGAAGTGATCCTGTGTTTTGAGATATTTTTCTGAAAACCTCACTCGCTGCCGATCCGAAAAGTCGTGAACAGTGTGAGAGGAGTAATAGTCATCCTTCAGTAATGTTCGAAAACCCCATCCTAACACTAAGCGAATTCACTTTTATAAATATTCGTGTTCGCAGAAATATTTCGAAGTATTTCTCATAACAAAGAAATTTCCTTAACGATCAAATGGACAGTGTTGGAGCTAAAATCCCTTAGTATGTGTCTATTTTGACGTATCGGAAATTACATTCCCGCACTGATAGTCCATTGATTCACAACTCAAATCAGAAAAGAAATTTTAGCTTATGATGTTATTCCATAAGAATTTGAGGTATACGTTAGCCAAGCGTATCTTTCACCTTCAAGAATTAGCATCCATATTAAATCTGATAGAGCACAGACACAGAAAAGATCCGTTCTCAAGAAAAAAGCCTGGCTGGTCTCTCCGCCGACTTCGCAAACAATTTTGTATTTAACCCCTTCGCCGACTCCTTAAACGAATTGATCAACTTAGCGATTTTTCGACCATCGTCAAATTCTGCCATCACTTGTTTACGCCAATTTTACAATAAAGACAAAAAAATCTGAATCTCTTTAAAACCCTGCTGAGGAAAGACTCAAAGTCCTGTTAAGCCCCTGATCCTGATATTGAAAATTATCTTCAAGAAATAAAATCCCCTTCCTGGCCGAGCTGTGCAACGACCCCTATCTTCAGGTTCTAAGAGACCAAATTTAAGCTCCTAAAACACAGAGCGGACAAGCACGACAGTTCTACAGCCCTCAAAATTCCAAACCAGCAGGCTGCAGCTTAATAAAATTCCTTAGTAATTCTCTTGAGAATTTTCTGCATAAAAGAGCACATATACTCAATAGAACGAGAGAATATTCTAACAATTACCACAATATTGTATTAAATTACCACAATTACCCCCTGCGAGAGGGGGTATTGTATTACCCCCTCTCGCAGGGTTCTAACAATTACCACAGTATTGTATCCTTAAGTTTAATGCTGATGTTCGAGTAATATAACCATGGGTCCAACAGACGAATGATGGTAAGTAGTAGATGATGATAGCTAGAAGAAGATGATGATTAGCCAAGGAAAGCCGGAGCAAAAAACGTCACCGCAGCGAGAGGTCGGTGAAACGATCTGTTCTGTCTCGACCATATGGCGGTTCTCCACTGCTTTCTAAGAATTTCATTTTACGGCGCAGGGTTCCCTCATGTTTCCTCTCCCACATCGTTAGTCGCGAACCATACATGCATCTGCAAATGAATGTGTATTAGATCTGAAGCGGACGGCTCCTTAATGAAATTAATTTTGTCGAAAGTCTAAAGTTGTCAACGAATTTATGGATTTGATTAAATCATCACGAAATTCACATCAAGGTCACGTAAGAGCAAGTTCAGTTTGTGGTAAGAGAATTGGTCATAAGTTTCTCACCTTTTGTTATAAAATGTCATCAATAACCATCATAAACAAATCGGTTGCTTCTTACCCTCAAGTGCCATTAATTTCCTGGAAACAAAACTGAGCGCATAATTTTTACCAAAGAGACTTACAATTATACAACATATGATGTAAATTCTCGTAGAATTTCTCTCATTCAATTCATCGGCGGTTCCAGTCGTTAGGTAAAATACCTTCATTATCTCTTAAGTACGATTTATATCTCTTTTGTATAACTCTAGATGCAATAATTTGCTTCAATTATATGGAATTACGCTGTAGAAAATGGAAAGGTATAGTCCATCTACGCGTTTCAAATCCCAAGGTCGAAATGTGAAGCAAATTGTACTAGATTTAGTACGATTTCATCATGCTCTACATCGAGAGAGCTGTATCGACCAGTCATCCCTCCCCTCTAACACTGACATGGTAAATACCTAGTAGAAAAATAACCATAGATCTCGCAATAGAAACCTCTCAATTGGGATATTTTCCACCTGACATTATTTTTCTTTCATAATGAATATGCGCCTGGAATTAGTATTGGAAGCGTGTTCACTGGAGTGTTTAATGCCCTCA
The DNA here is from genome assembly GCA_014899125.1 of Orchestia grillus. NCBI lineage: Eukaryota > Metazoa > Arthropoda > Malacostraca > Amphipoda > Talitridae > Orchestia > Orchestia grillus. Next base: position 10,986 of record VOMN01128941.1, on the reverse strand, counting down.
CCAAGTCTCTCAATGTCAAGGCCGCTTAGTGATGCCATCCCTCACGCTTCAAATCTCGGACAGGAACGATGTTGGTAACAAACACGGTCTTTATCATTGTAGACCTACGTTTGCTGAAAATGAACGATATCAACGTGCATAATATAAGTTCATAGAACTAAATGAAGTTATGAAAATTAATGGAACTCAAAGTGATATTAAACGAAAGACAAGTCGATACGTAGCATCCGCGGATTCTTTTCCATGATACTTCAGTGTGTTTTTTTCAATTATTTCGCCTTGTTGCGTTCAATTATTTTTGTAATTAGTGCTATTAGCAAAATAAACCATTCTTTGTTTTTCTTCAGGATATTTAGCAAATGTAAAAAAATTTCATGACAGAATTTATTGCTCACAGCGACGGAAAACGCGTCATAGATGTCGCATTACCAAAGGATTATTTCATTTTGGGGGCTATTCCGAAATATACGCATTTATCATAATTACCTTACAGCGTGGAAACAAATGCTGCCAGTATCATTCTAACGCTGCTAAGTGTGCATGCATGAATATAACGTTTCCCAGTTCTTGGATCGCAAGCTTGCGATTCTTGACTTCAGTAAGCCTTAGAGCTATCTACACCAAATGAAATGAGCCAATAAATTGTAACACTCCAACGAGTTTTATAGATTTCAGTTTTGCTGTCGACAAAAGGCCTCTCTCGTAAAAGCATTGAGCTTGAAATATAATATTTACGCTGTGGCATCAGTTCAAAAGTTCGAGTCATGCAAAGCTCAAGGTATAAATGCTGATCTTCATCCTTAGCCTATGCCTTATTGTAAGAGCTGTTGCTTGGGTCAGAAGGTCTCTCAAATCACCGGAAGATCCTCTGACTGATCAAAATTTAATGAATATCTACATTCGGGAACAATGATGTCCGGGGATATGAAAGCAACAGTAAATAAATTTTACACATCTTTATGAAAGCTAAACTCCTATTTTACAAATTTTACACGGATCAAACCGTTTAATATTGATCTACTGCTGCACTCAGTCTGCTAAAAACGATACACTATGGTAGGCTCCTATTTTCTGGACTGAACACCACAATACAGGTTTATCTTTTACTTTATGCACAACTTCTCTTTCTTCATTTCTATAAGATTAAAAAAAAACTTTTAGCGAGACATTATCATGGTGTATAGCCATAAATGTGATGTAAATTGGTTCCCATTAAATATTTCATTTTTCATTAACATATGTTCCATGTGTTTATTAACTCACTTCTTTAAAGTCTTATAAAGTGTAATGATCGTAGAATAAAAGTTCGAAGGCTATTGCTTCAAAAGATCTTTTACGGAGAATATGATTTTATAACATTTCAATCTTAGAAATTGTCACGTTACTATCTTTTGAGCATTTCTTGAATTTTTCTAGAGTTACAAGTGCACCCTAAATTGTTGGTTTAGTTTCAACATTGAAGCTTATATTATCGGGTCACATAAATGGCTGTTTTCGAAGTTGGAATGGGGTGGGATTATCGCGGATGTCCAGTATTGTCCAGATCGCGACGTCATTTATTGTTTACAACATTGCTTGGATCTCACCAAAAAGTTAATTAATCATCAATTATTATCTATTCATAGCGTAACATTTTATTCGAATAAAGTGTATTATTTATGGGTATGCCGATAAGATGGCCCATGGTATTAAGTAATATTTTATTTCTTTACGTTTTTAATTATAGGATTTTCCGTTCCTGCAAGTGCGAAAGATGACCAGGCACTCAATGGAGCATAGAAGTTACTTGAAATCTTGAAGAGTGCGGCTGCAGGATTAATATCAAAATTACTTGAGCCACATAGGTAAATTTATACATCATTGCTCCCAAGGTAGCTTTAATACAAATTTCATTTCCAGATTATAATAGATATTTTGGGTTAAAATCTACTGAAAATGTGTTAATTAATTTGCAAGCTCTGTAAAACTTTAAACAGGCGTGAACAATTATTAACTTTTAGAATAAATTGTGCAAACTTGTTACTTTTGTTGAAGCATTAGCAACACAACTTATAGGAATGACATCATATTTTAGTGAACATGATTGCTCTGCTGGAGAAGTCCCAAATCATGTCCTTGACTTTGCTCGTCTCATTGCAACTGGTGGATATTGGGAGGTTAGTTTACATTTGAAAAGCCTTTGTGCTATGTAAATTATTTGTTATAGCTTCTTTTAGTTATTATAATAAGTACTTTTACTTTATTTAATTTACCTATAGCACACTTTATACCCATTTTTATATTGTAAAATTGTGTTATTTTTATCAAAATACAGGGCGTGAGAAGAGATAAAATTCTTATTTTGCTAGTATAGCAATATAAGACTGCTAGAATACAGTATGTTTCTGGGCTATATCATCCTTAAAGTCATGTCAATTTTCCAATATAATGCTGGCTAATGTGTGTTAACTATTAACCCTTTTACTGTAAGATCTATATGTGCACCATTGCAAGAAAATCCTTGGTGCATGGTATACCTTTTCTATTTTCTCTAATTTTATGGGGTGTAATATAAGGCCATGCTTCTCTTGGTCTCTCTTAATAATTTTATTAACGTGCCCAAAGATCTTACTAAGTCTATCAGATCATTTGTTCTCAGTTAGTATAACATCAGACCCTTCCTCTATCTAGCAATGTAACACCTTACAACCTGATCACTTATTTTGAGTTAATTGATGATTGCTTTACTTTGCTTCTCAGCAAGCTTGCAAGCAATAATCTGGACAATATTTTGAGATAATAACTGCCTTATTGTCATTTCCCCCATAATCTGGTCATAAACACTTTCAGAGTACAAAAACCCAGTCATAAAATGACATTTAGCAGGACAACAAAACTCTTACAACCGCAATTAAAACAGCACTGAGCTACTACTTGGCTGGTAAAGTTAGCAACTGGAAGATATAGTGCTGACATGCGGGTGGCACAAAGTTCTGACTAAATTAAATTATCCTCATCCATATCATTCTTTGTTGGACATAGTTAACTCACCTGGAGTAAACTTTTGTTAAGTACTGTATATGATGTTCCATCAGAAATATAAATTATTTTATGTGAATATGGTCCTGCTTAGATTGAACAGACTTTAACTTGTGCAATCAAATAATTACAAGTAAAATGTGTCATATTAATCAATTTTCCCTTCACAGCATGTGGGCCTCCAATACAATGACCTGTTTGGACATAAGCCTCCTCCTGCCACATCCAAAGAAGTCATAGCTAATTTGAAGACTGTCATCATTGATGCTCAAAGTAAGTATCTGAATGCTTGACAGTGTGTGCAGATGAGTTATTTCATGTCAAATATGAATTTGAATATGGGCCCAATTTGACTTTTTTTAATTTTGATGATTCTTACAGAATATACCTATAAGTGTCTCTCATAGGAAGATATGCTAATATAAGAGCAATTTAAGTAATGTGAGTAGGTCTATTTGTCCAAGGCCGCTTTGTTAGAATTTTAACAATAGTGAATAAATCACCAATCTTGTTTTCTAACTGCTTCTGACCTAAAATGATTGCCATGCTAAAACCAGGTAATTCTGCTCAACATTTTGAAGATAAGTGTAGTTGTATAATAAAAGCCTTAAGTGGGACAGCTTGACCATAATTAGCTGTAAAAATGGCTCATAAATTTTGTTTTGTTTTGATTTTTCATGATTTCACTGAAAAGACTTCTTTGTATTTAACAGTCTGTGTGTGAAATCAAAAAGGGAATGTTGATTTTATTTTTGAGCTTAGCATTCATGAGTAAAGATTTTAGCTTTTATTCAGGTAATAAATGCATGTTTGCATATTTTGTGTTGGTCCATGAGGGCTTGACCACTACTAGTCTCCAAGACTTCAATCTTCATTGTCAAGGAGCCACATTCAGTAGCCATACAAATCCAGCCACATGTAGGTTCTCTACCATAGGTTTTCAAGCCTGAATTATGAATATCTAAGAGGTTCTTAAAATTTGAGGTTGGGTCTTTTTATGATTCCCTAGCCATAATGGTCTGCTCTTATTAGTTAGTTCAATTGCTGGAATGTGTTCCTTATAGTGGTTACTGTTGCTTTTGTCAAGTTGTACTGTCAAACCTATTCTTGATGCTGAGAGAACTGAAATGATAGAAATTATGTACAGCTGTGAAATCTTACAAACATTGTATCTATCTGCCCTGTAAATGAACATATAGGACCACTGGGATGCGTGAAATTAATTGATGTCATTTTCTTCATTTTAGGGTTCAAAGACATTGCCTATCCACCATTTTCATTTGTGAATAGATGCAATGTACTGCCTTAGTTGTAAGGGTGCAACTTCTACATGGAAAACAGTAGTTCTTTCTGTTTGATTAACATTTGCCCCACAACTATGGATATCATTGGATAAGTGATACTCCTTGCATATAAATTGGCACTTTATTTATTGTAGTAAAGTGATATATTTATCTAGTTCTCAGAAATATGTAGCCATTCTTAAACCTCTCATCTTGATTAAATTTTAGTGCTTCAAATCTTTCTTTTAAAAGAAAAATAAATTTAATTCCATAAATATTCTTTCTTTAGCATTTAAATAAATCATTTGTGGTCAAAGTCTGGTCTGCAATTGGTCACTTAAGGCTTGTTCATCCTTTCAAATGCCTCACAGTTTCTCCTTTAGTGCAACTTTGTCCTGTTTTTCTTTGGTATGAGCTACTTTCAGTATTGGACTAGTTTTTTCTTTGCAAATTTTACATCACAAAAAAATTTCATCAAAATTGGAGATGGTTATGTGGAGACTCTGAAGACACTTTATGTAGAATTACAAAGGTAAAAATTAGCATTGCTTGTGCAAACAATATATTGAATACAGTTGGCATTCATATCAATAAAGTTCAGAACAGTTGGGATGTCAGAATATTCCTGATGTGGTCGATCTCAGATTGTGGTTTCAAATATATGACTTCAACTCTCTTTAGGGCATATAAGTGCTTCAAGTTTTTAAAAATATTTTGTAATATCTGTGGTCCAGCATCAATGGACTTTTTCTGTCCCCTTTTAATTTTTTATGTGATTGTCAAATGTTATTGAAAACGAATTCTTTTTAGTGGGAAGTGAATTATGTTGTTCATTGTGGTGGTTTTTAATAATGAAAATAGCTTTAATCATAACACCAGTGCAGAGATATAGCAGTTATACTCAATATGCCTTTTGAATAATTCTTTGACTAATCTTTCCAGTTTACTTATTAGTTACAGCTTGAGCAATATCATAAATGAATCTTCCATTGATGAAAATTTTTCAAAGTATTTATTTTGAAAGATTTTGTGATTCAACAGTTTATTGATGTGTGAATAACCTTCAGCTAGTTGGTACTATTGAGGATGGTATTATGAAATTGTCCTCCACTACATTGACACAACAGATATATTCTTCATTGCATCACCAAACTGTTTATCAGAAGTTTCTGTGAATAGAAAGGAAAGGAATTGCATTTAAAGTAACAAGTGATAAAAGTGAAAAAATTTTCTCAGTTAAACTAGCCATTCTTCTGCTTTCAATAGAGTGTTTAGTTAAATCGATACCTTACCTTATGTTTTCAATTTAAATTGAAATGGGTAACCGTAATGTTGTCATGTTGTTATGTTTTAATTTTTATGTGGTTCTGTCATACTGAACTTATATCTTTTGACATGTCCTATTCTCATGTCCTATTTATGTCTCTTCTCTTTCTGATAGTTATCAGAAAAGTTTTGATTTCTAAAATTTGCTCCACAGTCAGACCACACATTTGCAAAATTTTTGCATTGTCATATGAACTTATTTTGTTGAGAAAATTTTGCATATTGTTGTTAATGATTTTTCTCCTGTTTGAGTAGAATAGTCACAGATAGTTATTTAGAGTTATTTAAATCTGGGTTTTTTGAAATTATTAGGATAATGCCCTTAGTGAGAGCATTGTCTGCTTCACGGATATCATATCCATGTTCAGGTTGTACAGTTGAAGAGAAATATTCTTGTACTGTATTCAAAAAAATAAGTTTAGCAATATAAACTTGTACAATGGAATTTCATGGAGCAGTTACTACTGTTGCAATGAATATGGTTCTTGCAAAGCTGTGTATTTAACTGATCTGTAGTGATATGTCTTTACAGTGCATCCTCGTGACCGATGTTTCTTTGTGCAGCAAATAAAAATTTTCATGTTTTGGGATACCTAAATTAAATTTCACATTGCAGAGGTGGGTCAGCAGTGTCCTGTGTGCCTGAAGCAGTACGAGCTAGCAGAGAAGTGCCATCAGCTGCCCTGTGACCACCTCTTCCATGCTTCGTGTGTGCTACCCTGGCTCAATAAGGTACGGTGCAGAGCTGCAAGTTATGTTACCTTCTCTAGCCCTGCCTTTTGCCCTGGCTCAATAAGGTACGGTGCTGGGCTCCACAATAATCTGACGCGTCTGTGTTTAATAAAAGCACAATTAAATGAAAAAGGAAGGAAAATATTTTGTTTTGTCAAATGTGTACCTTTATCATATAGTTTTATTTTATTTCGTTTTAGGAAAAAACCTTTTTGTTTCTTCTGTATTTCATTTTGATTTTAATAAACCAACAAATGTATCCCACAATTTCTCCTCATCCTGTATGGACGAAGATAAATTTTAATAAATTTTTTCCTTGATTGCTAATTATTTTGTTAACACATGATGGAAGTCAATGTAATGGTCATTGCTCAAGGGTTTCGTTGTATTAAAATCATTTTCATACAAGGTAATATTGGTAAATATGCAAATCAACAAATATACAGTAACCCTTCACTATAGCGTTGTTCACCCGGCATGGTTTTGGTTTACCTCGGATTTTTAAGAATATTAAGTGAAAATTACCATCACTGTTTCCTCGGTATCCTGCGGATTTCAGCGGCCGTTCCAAATTTAGTTCAGTCTTCCTGAATGATTTTGTAAGTTCCTGAAAAATATGTTAAGACTGTACAAAGGAATACATGTAGCAGTGTTTAGGAGTGTAGGCAAATTTGAAATGTAAAAAAATACACCGTGGTAAATCGCCATTGTCTATTTTGGATTCACTAAAATTTTTTTCATTGACCGCGTTGTGTTCTGATGCGAAAAGCTCTCGATAGTCGAAGGATTATTGGACTGTATATTCTAGTTTTGAAGACATATCAAGCATTTTTTAAACATCTTTAATCTTTTTTATGTCTTATGTACAGACGAACTCGTGTCCTATGTGCCGCCATGAGCTTAAAACTGACGACAAAGTGTACGAAGAATACAAATTGAGACAGGTACGTGCGAGACAATTGCGACGGGTACAAACTACGATAGGTACAAAGAGTGGCCTTAAAGTCGTGAATGAGGTTCAGGTGTAATGTTCCAAAAGTTTAGCACATACTTCAAAATATTGTTAGGAACTCATTCAAATTACTGATATACGCGACCTGGCAAATATGATTGGATTTATCATAGTTCGTTCTTTAAATGAGTCAATTTTTTCAGTGAAGCTGCCGCTCGTCGTGTCCTGTGAAGTTAATCATTTATGGAACAACCGTACCAACCAAAATACTGTCATGTCGTGTTCTATTACCTAAACCTTGAAGTTAACCATGCATGAGCNGTACCTACGATATTCAGTGTCGTACCTACGATATTCAGTGTCGTACCTACGATATTCAGTGTCGTACCTACGATATTGCTGCATATCAGCGCTGCTCGTAGTAATGTTGTCTATGGTGGCACGTGAAAAGTGTTACAAAAATACATATATGTATAGATAAATACACAACGGCTACTATTATAATAGCGAAGATTGTTCTCTTTTGGATATGATATAGTAATGCCTGTAGGGCAAGACTGCTGTTTGTTGGAAGTTAATTAATTTTGGCGTCTCATGTCCCTTTTTCCCTTCCACATTATTTTCATTTTCCATATTTATTAATCTCTACGAGTAGACTTAAGAAAATTCTTAAATGTCATGTGGAAGCCAGACATGTTTTTATTTTGCATTAAATATCGAACAAAAACTGAATTCTTGAGTTTCCGCGCACTCTAGACTAAGTTTTATCGCATTCACAAAACGAGTTTTCATAAAAACACTAAAACTCGTTGAAGGTTTTTCGGACTGTGCATTAATTGTTTAAAACCTATTTTCTACTTAAAAAACATTCCTTTTGATATTTTGTTGGAAATTCTTCCATCCCTTGTTTACGTGGGGAAGCTCAATGATTGTCCCCGGAATTTTTATTCCTGCTTTGAGGCGCGCAGACATTGATAGTTCACTGAATTAATTTCAACATTTCACTTTTAGTGCAATAGTTGAGGGCAAATTTGTCGCAGCTGGATGAAAATTGAACTTCTGCCTCAGAACTGATGCAGTGAGAATGTTTCTGCGTTGCTCACCGACGTGGAGCTCATTATCTCAGGTTAAACAACAATGATCGCGAACATTTGGTTCTTTAATTTTTACTGGAAAATAAACTTTCTTTTCAAATGTGTTCGTTTCTCTTAGGGAGACCGGTATGCTTTTATAGCTTCCTCTTAGCCAGGTAAATCGCTCAGTGTTTGTCTTTTTTCCTACCTTCTACGGTAGGAGGATTTTTACAGGGCTCACCAGCATCTTTAACTAAGTTCCTTAAGCCGTTGCAGTGCAATTTATTGTGAATCGTGAAAGAAATATTTCTTACGTAATATCTCAGAAGGACGATATACTTGGAAACTGTATCAGGTACGATGGATTGTGCAGTACAGGATTAGGCCTTTCAGTAAAATTAGTAATGCCTAACGTTGCTTTTTCTTTTACAGAAGAACGAATCTGAGCGCAAAGCTCAGATTGAAGCTCTTCACGACTCCATGTTCTCCTGAAGTTCCGGAAGAATGGATGTCTCAAGGCAGACGTTGGGTTGTATGGGTACTACATAGTATGAAATTTTTACTCTTCATGTTGGGTCCTTGCTAATTTGACTTAAGTGCATGCTTTTTGTTTGTAACTTGTAAGGTCATGATAATTGATACTCTGTCTAAATGTATCATAAATAATTTTCATATGTGAAAATTTAAACAGAATTCAAATGTAACTACCTATGTTCCGGTGAATAACGTGGCCTATATTTTTCGTTACTGTTCCATAAACACTGTGATGCTATAGATATTGGACCAGCTGCGAATGGTGGAATTATGTCAAGAGATAAGTTAGCTAATGCTGTGCTTTGTGATCGCGAATTTGACGCTAGAGAGAACATGTCATCAGTTTAAGAAAATTAACAATGATGTATTTTTAGAATCTGAAAAACCAGGTTCAAGCTCTTCAGGTTTTGGTGGTAATGTCTTGTGGCCAAGTAGTGGGATCAACTCTACAGTGAGTAGTGAACACGCGAAGAAATACAACAGCCTGGAAACAACAGTCAAAGGAACTCAAGACGTGATTACTTTGTGTGCCCGACAGAAAGGACTGCTCGAAGGATAGAGTGCTAATGGGAACAAATAATTTCTCGGGAGAAGACGGGGATCAAATCGCTGTTCAAAAATTTGCTCATTGAATTGAAAGAAAATGTGTATGAAGTAATAGCTTTGAAAATTCAAGAATTGGCCAAAATTTGAAAGGAAAAAGTAATAAGAAAAGTGAAAGAGTGAATGTTGATACCCTACTGCACCTCAATTAATAAAAATCTTGGCTTAAGCATTTGGGACTTTGCTTCATTAAGAATAATGTTGAGTGTGCATGAAGGCTTCAAAGCAACATTAGGGAATCTGAATAATTCAAGAAATTAAAGCCTTGCTTAGAATTTTACTTGTTGAAAAACAAGGTTCGCTAGAATTATATAAATGAAGGTTTTTATTTCCGCCTGGTATAGGTCGATCTGTAGTTGACAGAGAAAGATATGTTTGACGGATTATCAGTGCAATAAAGATAAAACCCCTTGATTAAAACAAAACAACTTCATGGAGAAGGAGGTCCAACTTTTCAGATTTTATTTATTCTGCTTCTCGTCGCGTGCCTGCAAAGCTTCACGAACTCTTCGCCAAGACATTCCAAGGTTAATTACTTTTTATGTATTTCAATACTGTTGTGCAATCAGTGTAAACTTTTATTGAATAAACATTTAAAAATCTGAAACACGTGCTGACGCTTCCTCAAATTCGCCCAATGAGCCTGCAGTAGAATAACTATTTATTCCAAAAGCGCATGTTCTGAAGTTACTTGGTCGTGATCGATTTCCCAGATTTATAGAGCACACCGTGCAACTGCGTGGGTCCATCCGAAGTGTCACTGAGTCCACTCGACTGCTGCTTTCAGCGAGGCGCAGCAACTGGCGATCAACTTGGCTCAGGTGTCCAATCTGAAGTCGAAAGTTAGTGCACAAGACGATTGTGGAAATGAGCTCGAAAATCCAGGCCATCTTGCCAAAAATTGTAACGAGGTATTGAGAAACATAACGATAGCTCCTGTGTCTAGGTTCAAAACTGTTATTGTATTGGGACCTTTCCACTAACAAAATTTATAACCAAAACTGACCTCATAATTGTAGCCCAGAAGTCTAATGCTAATTCAATACTAGCGTGTCTGTAGCCTTCACTTGGTTTGGGGAAGTTATGGGTGCAATCAAAGCGGTGACCAAGGTGCGGAAATGGTTTGTACGGGTAGTCCTTCTCATGACTATGGTTATCATGACGCCTATCCTGGCAATCCGTGCCCTTTCCTGGGCTATCCCTTTGTTGTGGAGCTATTGAGAGGCGCCACCAAAATGTTCAAATTGTTAAAATAAGTTAACCCTGCACTGGGACGTGTTATCCATATTTTCATTCACTCTACGGCCATAAAGTGGTCAAGAAAGTCTGTAAGTGAAATCTTAGCTCAAAGAAATAGCTATCGATGAAATTTCACTTACACCGGCGGGACAATTCCTGTTCTGAGATACGTCGTCGTCCTGTTCTGGGTCCGTGCGTATAGTTTGTGGGTGCGTATAGTACTGGC
>VOMN01128936.1:0-24879 GCA_014899125.1 Orchestia grillus | reverse complement strand
AAAGTCAAGATCGAACACAATATGTTGCCCATACAAATTTGCCTGAAGTACTCGGTAGGAGGCGACCTTGTCCATCATCTGGTTGCTCCACTTCATGAAGATTGAATTTCTCCACAAGCCATACGATAAGTAGCCCTCCTCCGAATTCAGCTCTTCCATCAACGTATTGTACTGCGCCGCCGCGTAATTTGACTTCTCTAGATTCTTTCGTTTTTTGTTAATCTTCTTCATTTCAGTTAAAAAGAGAAATCTCAGGTATCTCTTACGTGCAGGCACAGAGTGTAACCGTGCCATTTCAAGCCAACGTTCCTCATTTATGTGAGACGGCAGATCGATCTCACCTTCCGCTTTGTAGAGCTCATACTCGGCTTTCACAAGCGTCATCTTCTCTTCATCAGTTAGTGAGACGACTTCTCTCCTGTTCTCAAAAGGTGGCGGGCGAGAGCTCATGAGTCGCGAGGTAAGACCAACTATAGGACACGACGGCCTGGCATACGCCAGACCAAACATCCTGGGATGACTGAAGCGCGAGGGACAAGATGGTGGCCGCACCTGAAGAGCCTCTTGTGACCGCCGGCACGAGCTAAAAGATGCTGACCTGTGTTGAGAAATAGTGAACTAAAAATCAGCACAGTAAACCGAGACGGAGAATTAATATATTCCAAAAGGAATTATAATTTTTGAGCAACATTTGAGAGAACGATTTAAAAAGTGAACAATTTGAGTAAAAACTTCACTTTAACCTAAATTTAAGAAATTCATATAAAATATCATACCATAAGTTTTGCATGCTCATTTAAATGGGTCAGTTTCAAAATGAAATGAATTAAAATTGAAACCTTTCACATAAACTCCAACACTGTGAACAATCTCTGACTCAAATCACCAGTTTTATGATAACTCCATTGAAAAATTCTTTTGTGCTAGGGTTTTACAAGAACTTTGCCTTTGACTTAATCTTTGGCATGCCAAGTATTAACTGAAGATAATTAACCAGGCAGCAAATGTGTAAATTAAGTGGAACAATATGCTTCATGTTTAGCAAATGGGCAAGAAATCCCAGCTAAAAGCCTAAATCTAAATCTAGCCTTGATGATAGCGGACCTCTTTTGTAATTGACTACAGCACACACTCATTGCTACAGTTCTATGAAGTTTATTCCCTTGCTGACAATATCATTCAGCTGCAATCATCACATAATAAACAATTATTTTTCTAGCCCACAAGACATACCAGAAATTTTTTTTAGAGCTGAGTCCCCTAATGAGCAGGACTTGTGTTACAACCTGGCAATAGAAACATTAAAAACAAGCATCATGAAAAGTTAAACAAAATAACTTGCCTGAAGATGATGCAGAATTGAGGTATTGCATCTTTGCGGAACATAGCACGATGGTTGCAGATCTGTACACCAATCTTCATTTTTGAACTAAAATAAAAATGAGAAAGAAATATAAAAATTTATATGGTGAACAAAAATTTTCTAAAGAAAATTATTTGATCTGATCTGAAAAACATATCATTAAGTAAGTAGGCATACAAGTATTCGGAATATTCCTTCCCTTCAACATAATTTTGTGTGTGATCAAGTACATTACAAGATGCAATTGAAATATAGCAACTGTGAATGTGTCAGAGGCAAGAAATAAAAAATCTGATAAAGTACAACATAATGTTAGGTTACTTTGCCTTTAGCATACTTTTATAATTTTCAAGCTCAATCTAAAATCTGCAATTCAAATAAATTCCCAAAATTTTGCTAGTAGCAGAAGAATGAAGCAATAATTTATTTTTAAGAGCTGATTCTGTGTCTGCTACAATGAGCACACCAAAGCCATAAAAAATTCAAATCAATTAAAAATAAAATGAGCAAGACACTCATGTAAGTGATTGAAACTGGAAGTTGACATCCCAGATGAAGTCCACAAATCCTACCACAGGTGACTGGTCACGAGACTCAAGCACTTTGATGCCCTTCTCACACTGACACTTTCCAACACAAACTGGACTAGTGATACATGTTAACACTAGCAATTCCAGTAACACATCCCAATAACACAAACTACGCTCAGCATAGCTGATTAGGTTAGATCATTAGGTAATTTAAAGGTTTCTACCTACATGAAATATGATCCAACAAGAGAAAAATGAAGGTACCATTTAGTATGGACCACAAATATAGTAGAATCTATGCAGAAGTGAGTTCCCACAGAAGAGTTGCTGCACATAGAAATAGAAAAGTATGAAAGAAGAGGAAAAACAACAAAGAACAATTTGTAGAAAAGACATGACAATAGGAATGAGTAAAGTGTGTACAAAAGATGAAAAATAGAAGTCCTGAAGGTCTAAAAAGATTGAGGTAACCGAACAATAACTTCCTGGGTTCATCAGTCCCTGTTGCATATAGTCAACAAATCTAACTAACCTAACCCTATTGTCTTTCCTATGCCCCCTGAGGGAACCGGTAATACTAATCCCCTGGAAAATGAATGAACATTATAGGTATTTCATTAGACACATATGGTTACATAATTGCCAAAAATACACATTGCACAAGTTTTAATAGGTGTTCTACATTACCAAGGCAAGATATCCTGAATCCTCCCAGGTTGTGCAAATGGCAGTGATTTTTTTCAATAGGGGTAGATAATTTCTGACAGTGGCATTTTACAGCTAACTCCCAGGTATATACAACATCAAAATCTAAATTCTTTCACTGTTCAATTCATCTTTTCAGCTTAACAGTACAAAATTTGTTGAAAAAATGGAAAATATGAGTTTTTTCTCTATATTTATTAGTATTTTAATGAATCAATCTGAATTTTTAATATGCCAAACATATAGCAAAAACATTTAACATTATTGATGAATATTTTGATTTGAAAAATTCTATATACTTCAGAAACTTCAGTCCTTATAACACAATGCAGGATGGTATCCCTAATTACAATGAGTATCCTGAATTGCTCCATGTAATATGTTATTACTAACAGGCCTATCTAACAGCACCCAAATTCACAATTCATGTTTTTCTCTTGTTTTGTAAGCAAAATTTATAAAAAAATTCTGCAATGGTTGTCTGACTCAATGATTGTTCATACATACTGTACATTGGTTCACCAACTTCACCCTTGCTGTCTCATATAGCTGGTCATCATTCTTGTACACAGTTTTAAAAAGAAGAATATTTATGAGTAGACAAGTAGAATACTACACATAAACAAGCAACAAAAGTAGTACATATACTGCAATGAAACTTTTAGAATTTTTAGGTATATTTTCATTCTTCATTCATTTCTGTTCCCATCATCTAGGTACTCATGGAATCAAGAATTCAAAGCATATTCTATCTCTAAAGTCTAATGCACTTTCTTCTTCTCCCTGATTTCATCATCTTTCTCAACAGCACTATAAATATAACATGTCTCATCTTAATGAATCAACCATTTCTATACTATATCCTCACTTCATCAATCTTAATGAAGGAGAATAAAAATCTCCAGGACACTTGACCATCTATAAGTCTCTAGTCTACAGGTTCTGCATGCTCATCACTTCAGAAAATTTCCTTTTACTCTGATAATTTGTAGTCAACGTCAACTGCCAACTCTGTTATTATTCTACTACTATTAGCCAATGACAATCAAAATTCACATTCAACTTTAAATGTAAGTTCAAAATGGTAGCTTACAGAAATACAATGGCAGCTAATGGAATGAAAAATAGCTTCTTTTTCTGTAATCATTTTTGATGTGATTTTAACCAAGATTCAATGCCCCACTTATCAGAAAGTATGGCAAGACTGCCTGGACATGACTAGTGTCAAATAGTTTTATAGAAGTATGAAGGAACTGAAGAATTATAGACCTATTGCATTGACTGACCTTACATCTAAGATTTTCAATAGCATTTTGAATAAAAGGATGCAAAAGATTAGAGAAAAACATGGAGTGATGGGTGAGGAACAAAATGGGTATCAAGAGGGATATATGTGCCGAAAGAGCAACTTGTTCATTGTAAATGAAATAATTGAAAAAATGAAAAGAGAAAAAAAGGGATATCTGGCATTCTTAGATAATAAAAAGGCATATGGCAGAAAGGACTGTTTGATATTCTTAGGAAAATAGGCTATGCACATATTCAATAATATATCATAAGCGCTAACCCATAAAAGTCTTCTAAGGTGAGTAATTCTTTGCAATATGATACAGAAAGACAAAATTTTTTCAAAAAAGTGAATAGACAAAAGCAAAAACATATTTTTAAGCAAGAAAATCATCTTAAGTTAAGAGTTCTCTGCCATGTTATTTAGAAAAGATAGAGAATATGAGCATTGGCATTGTTATGATTAGTGACTATATAAAATTTAATAGTGATTAGAATTTTGAAAGCTACATAACTGGGAACTTGACTCATTATCCTTTATAATTTATGATCATTAAAAATACCAAACTGAAAGACCCTGAAAAAAAATTACATGAAAACAACCAAGAGAAATGCAGGAGACCTGCCGGGAGATCTTGATAGCCAAGCAACAAGACTGCTTCGACCAATCCGTCTATTGGGAATGGAGTACCGTAAGCGTAAGGTCCAATAATGGCGTTATGCAAGACACAACTTCAACTTCACAAGCCCAAATATTTACGCCGTATCATTGTTAGTATGCGTATTCACGCAATATATCAGGGTTGTTCATATGCCATTTATGGTTGTTGACGTAAACTGATTACTCCAGAACAGATGAAAGTTGCTTCATCCAAAACCGTATAAGTTCAAAGGATCCTACAATTCGCTATTAAGGTAACCAAAGTTCTGATTCCGCCATTCCGGACACCGTTGCGGCCTGCAGAGAGCTTGACACGCGCAGCGGTGAAAATTACTAGAAACGCCAAGATCTTGGCATATTTTTCATTCTGGTCTCATCTCTTATCTATTGCACATAGAGAACTCAAATAACGTTTAAATGAAAGCTTATACCATTCTGGGCATTGTATAAAAGAACATCCTATCTCATTCTTCACCTTATGCAATAGGGGCGTGATTTCCCCATTGCATGTAGTTCCCCAATTTGAGCTAATTTCTTATTTCTCACCAAATTGACATAGAAACTTTAAATAACTTTCAAATTAATTCTAGTGAGTTCCTCTACAATGTCAGATAATATTTAGCACCTTTTCTCTCACTCCCCACGGAGAAATGAAAAATTCCTCATTTGGACTAGGGTCTCATTTCTTACCTATTGAACCTAGAAATTTTAAAGTACTTTCAAATAAAAGCCCATTAAATTTCCCTTTGGATTCCATAAAAATTAATCCCCATACTTTTTACTCCATGAAGTGGGGGGCGCGATTCCCTTTCCACACGATCCCCCCTCCCCCAAATTTTGGCCAATCTCTCATTTTTGGTTCAAAGCACAGTTTTTTTTTCGCAAAGCTCCATAGAGGCAAAAGTATTTAGTTTGCCAATTTCTGGTAGATAGAAAATTTGGTACTCTTTTTTCCCTTAGGCCCTAGATAGGCTATAATAAAGGCTTCTTGATCGGTCTCCATCTCAAGATCAAGTTTGATTAGTGACCGGAGTGTCGTTTCTGCATACAAACCTCCTTAAAAACCTCCATGCCAGGCTGAAATAGTCATTAAATCCAAAGTTTAAAGAAATAGATTCATTTACCTTCCATTCCTCATTTATTCTTCCTAAAGGGATAAAATTACTCTCAAACGAAACCTCATTAACTTTCTACGTGCGCAGTTAAACATATTAGCCCCATTTATTGTCCATCTCAACGTAAAGTGGGCGTGATTCCTCCCACACACGTTTTACCCTCTTCCTTGTACCACTCCATTTTTTATCTAATGGGTCTAGACACCTCAAATTACTCTCAAAATGAAGCTTATGACAATGGCTTCATCCAGGGATACTTTTTATCCCCCGTTTTCTTCTTTACGTGGGGAACTGTGACTGTAGAGTGTGAGAATACGTTTAGGAAATATTACAAATGGGTGGATAAGCGCTAACAAAATTGGCATTCATTTTATGGTGGGTTCTATGCTCGTCTTAGTCTGTACTTTGGTTGGATTTAAAACACCGGTAGACTTATCTCAGTTTATTTTGGAGACACGAAAATGGCTTCGATCTTCAAAGCGGTCAAGTACGATTTTCGTGAATTGGGTGCGTGGTGAGTTTAATTTGTGCTGGTTCAAGGAAATAGCTTCTTCCAAATGAACGAGCCCTTGATCTCACACCAGGAGCCAAATCAGAAGTAACGAGGAGTATGTGGCCGTACGAGGTAGTTGTGGACCGAGTGGACTGTGGGCCTTGGTCTGTAGGGACGGGCACGCTGAATTATTATGCTCCTAGGATTGGAATTTTTTATATTTTGTGATAAAAGAACTTGAAGAACAGAGCTTGATACAATTATTGACACTCCAGCCGCCGGAGTGTTACCAGAGACACTCCGCCCCAGAGAGCCGGCCTCAGCTGTGCTGGGCTGCCAGCTAAATGTGCCACGATAATATTTCTTCACAAAGGAAATATATATTCAGTGTGAGCATTGCAGCAAATTTATTATCAAATCATGTGAATGCTAAAACCAAGCACTTTATATGTCTCATTAGTAAAATTTCAGAATTGACGGAGATCAGCAGAAAGGTTCATGTGCAGTTAGTGATAAAAGAGAATAATAATTATATTTCGATTTCTTTCCTCACAGTATTTACAATGTTTCAGCCCTGTATATGAGTGCACATTTCTGCAGAGGCAGCTCAAAGCTCTTTCATTATACGTTCGAAGCTCCTTTACTTAGAAGTTACATACGCTAAAGGTTAATGTGTTTTTGTCTGCGCAGATCGTATCAAGCATCATTGTCGTCTTTTCTCGTGTAAAATTTTACGTATACATGCATTAACTTCGTTCCAACCAGCTACCTGGCGAGAGTATAACTTCATACTACAAAATTGTCACATTCCGCTGTATGTGCGTACTTCGACACCTCATTAATCATCATCACTAAAGAGCTACACCTGAAAAGTATATTACAGCTCAGTTTTCCTGTGTTTGACTATAGCCAAATCTGTAATAAGCATCATTTTGCGTAATTCTGCAATGCTCTTCAGCTACGTGCCGCTTCTGATTCGTCGATCTCTGAGCGCCACTGCCTGCAATTCAGTCCTGGGAGAGGCCCTTCGAGTCTGCCCTGAAGAGGCCGAGCTGACGAGAAGGGACAGAGTCAGTCTGCCTCGCCTCAAATGCGGTCACCATCCGGCCACTCTTCCTATGAAGCCAGACTGCGACCGGGCACAATACCCGCCTGCTGGCCATGCGGGTCGCGGTGGGAAGTAGCCCTCCCCTTACCGAAGAGCCTTACCGTGGCGGCCCCTCACGGCAACCACGGCGTAGGTTTTGTCTGGGATCTGGGGAACGTACTCCGAGATCTTTGGGTTACCTCAGATTCGTTGGTCTGCTGCAAGGTCCCTCAGAGGTTAGACCCCTATTTCTTCATGCCCTGTTCCACGCAATGCCCAACACTTGGGGTGTGTGCAGGGGGCAGCTGTGGCTACAGCCGACTCTGGGAGGGTCAACTGGGGCTAACCAACAACATCAACCAAGAAAGAAGCATGCCATTTTAAGGTCGACTCATATGGTTTAATGGTACTTGACATACTGGAAAAGCAATAGCTCTCTCTATATTTCCGTGTTCTTCACGAAGACAAACTGAATGTGCTGTCACGGCAGTACCGAATAAATAACCATTGTGGAAAAAACACTCTTCAAGCTTCGCTTCGAGCTATCAATTTACTGCCACCATTGTAGTTTGGAATCCATAATCCCTCCAGTAAACCAGGAATGTTATTGAAATGCACAAAGCTACTCTCACTCCAAAAGTGCAGCAAGGATACACTTTCTCTGGTTCGAAACTGAAATATCTTCGATGCTTATTCAAGTAAGTCTTTCTCATTCAGTCTAGATGCTAGGAGTTTTGAGTCGTTTTTTGATAGACCCAAACACTGACTAGATTCAGGAGCATCACGTGAGTCTGGAGTGGAAAGTCTGCACAAACATTAGACGCAGAGGGACAAGGATAGCCATGCTTCTCAAACGATAGCGGAGCTTGAGACCTTTACCACCTGCAGAATGATAAGTGATGATATACTTATATATTCTGAAACACCCATCGTCTGACCAACTCGTGCAGCTGTAAGAACCTTGCTCAAGAATAAAAGACTCAGTGGATCCAAGTTGTTTTACAGTGAATGAGTTATGGTTAAGTCGTACAACTTGATTGAAAGACATGCTGCTCATTAATAAAGTGCTATGTGTAGTAGGGGCTCTAACACTTTCCATCGGTGAGAAGTGAATAGCTTTTTGAAATTTTGCCTTGATTTGTTTATTATAATTGCGACACATGATAAATATCGTTCAATAAATTACTCAACTCCCGTCTCCATGCATGTCTTGTACACTATTCGATCAGAAAAATTCTTGGACCCCTGAAAACATCAAATCAACACTATGTAATAAATCATTGGACGAAGTTTGTCTTTTATAACAGTGATAATTTTTGCATTCATCAATTCTTCACGATTTTGTTAACATTCTGAGCTAATGATTACCCTAATGCATTTATCCTAAACATAAAAGGTATATCAACGGTCTCACCTTTTTTCAAATCAGCCCTAAGAATTATGCATTAAAACAGGATTTAAGGTGCAAAAGTATGGAGGCCATTTGCAATCAGAAATTGTTCTCTCATTATTCCAGAGCATATTCGGCCCTCCATTAGTGCGAATGATAGGTGTGGCATTGTGTGAATGATAGGGGTTGGACTTGAAAGGAAGATAAAATCAATACAGGAAGTACTTCCTTACCTGTATGAATTAACTATCCATGAGATGTTATAATATGATGTCGCCACATAAGGTTATAGAGCTAATCCTAATATCAACACGATTTTCGATCAATTCACTTTGCCAGTGAACTTGTACAATCAACATTTCTTCCAATCGACATGTCCTTGAAATGGAGGACATGTGAAGGGAGTCGGTGGATATTAAGGAACTAAGGCCAAATATTTATTTTACGAAATAAATGTTAATGATGTTATGAAAGATTATTGTTTTAAGTTTTCCCTAATATTAATCTTAATTTTATGATTGTGCGCAAGCAAACTTTTGACACCGTTTAGTATAATCACTTTTGCTTCAATGCTAATGAATGTATTTTTTGAAATTTTCGTGTTTCGTGAACAATTAGAAAAACACAATAGTATTTAAAAAAACCACTACATTGGCTTGTCTAGATATATCAATTCAAATTTGTGTTTTCATTTTTTCAACCACCCTGTATACGAACGTGCACCTTCGAAGTGCTTCCTTACCATAATGTACGAGTACTTCTAGAAATGGATTTTTTCGATAAAGGTTTTTTGTCACCAAATCCTCAGTCATCTTATATCAGGTCAATTCTTAAGTTTTGTCTGTATTTCACTGAAGAAAATGAGTGATAAAATTTTATATATTATTGAACTTTCATCATAAAAATGATACCGATGATTATCGACTACTTCCAAGCTTAGTAATGCTCGTACTAAAAACTGTTTCGGTTTTGAAAAGAAGAACTTTCTTATGATTGTGTTAAAGCCCATGTACTTATTTAGCTTCGCCTTTTTCAAGGAAATTTAAAATTCTTCAGCTGGATTAGAATTTTATTACCCAAGCTTTCGCTCTTCTTTGCGAAGAGCATTTTCAAGGGAAAGAGTCCCCTAAAACTTTTGATTTATGTACAGGATGTATGTATTTCTGAAAATTCTGAATAATTGCCCATTTACATAAATCAGGAGTATACTGAGTAAAGAGCTTCACACATTTCAAGTTTATAGGTATCGATTTATTATTGTTAAATACTTGAGAGGGAATAATATAGATCTATTAGAAGCATTTTTGTTAAATGAAGTGTAAAATGATTCAAGGAATTTTCTGGGTCTTCTAAAAAAATTGGTTGTAAACATTTTGGGTTCTTTGAAATCCATTACGTGGCTTGTTTGCTGGAGGTGTTGAAAGACCAAATAATTTGTTTACTTTGTCCTCAGGGAGTATTGGTGTTATGAAACTGTTTACTTTATTCATTTCCGTGTTTCACCAATATAAACTTAGGGAACCTTTAGATAATTGATTTAATATACAGCCTCCTTCTTTGCTGGTGATTGTATAAGATCTTCTAGCGTTCGGAACCGTTTTTTAAGGCGTCTGAATAGTGAAGGGTGTCACGTTGTGCGCAACACGTTCCCTCGCGTGGGCGATGCAGGGAGCGGAAACATGGAGGATTAGTTATGTTGTATCGCTTATGGTTGTTACGTTTCCTAATAATTGAGGTAGTAAATTTTCAAGGATAACTATGTGTTTTAGAATTTTAACAATGCTTCGCTTGTAATATAAGAAGTTTGCATAAGTAAAACGCGCTATATTGCTCAATAAATTACGTAAGACTTATGTAAACTGCAAAGGAAAATTCACCCAAAAGATGATATGCCCTTTTCTTACGCCTCTACTTGAATATCGCAGAGGAACTTGCGTGTGTTACTATAGATGTTTTTGGTACTCCACAGCGCTGGCCGTTGCTGAGGCGGACCAGAGCCTGTGTCCCAGCAGCAGTGAAGGTGGCCGCTACGACTACAAGCAGGTGAGTGGCGCTACTTCAACTATCACTACTACTGCGACTATCACAACTACTACAAATATCACTACTACAAATATCACTACTACAACTATCACGACTATCACGACTACTACGACTATCACAACTCTCACGACTACTACGGCTATTACGACTACTGGCCAGGCATAGACTTGTTTCTTACTTGCTCCGCTACGATGGGACGAAAGTAAGACGTCTTGGAATGGTAAAAAGGGACTATTGCATTTAGTCGGCATTAGAAGCACCGAGTGAAGGAAGTAGTAGAATTTTCTCGTACTCCATGCCACACTGTTATGAAGGTCTACCAACGATGGAAGCAATGCGGCACCTACGAAAATTCAATGCAAAATCGTGGTCGGAAGAAAATTTAAACCCGTATGGACAGCCGCCGTATGTCATGAATTGTTCACCGGAATAACTTTGCATAATTGATAAAACTACAGCGAAATGTCAATGATGGCCCTTCTGCTATTTCTCAACGAACTCTTAGAATTCGAAGAAACGAACAAACGAACATTGAAACGAACGAACTCCATTCAATGGATGTATGGAGCAGAGCGGCTCGTAGTAAACGGCCGATGTTCGTTCCTACCCACAAGACCACTCGTTTAAATTGGCCTAAACAAACACACCTGGGAGTGGAAAAGCGTCATGTGGTCTGATGAATCACGATTCTGTCTTCAGGCCAATGATGCCCGCCATGGTGTTCATCGAGGACTTCGATCATGAAGCCTGCAACGAAGCCTTGAGTTACAAGGAAGAGGAAGGTCTGTCATGTTGTTTGGTACTGTTTCAAATACACAGAAATGGATCCTTTTAGTTCAGTTATCCGTCAAACTGTACAAACATGGCTACATTGAGCTGCTAAATAACCAAGTTTTGCCACGTGCGCATTATCTGAATGAAGAAAGGCGTGTTACTTTGCCAATATTTCAGGACGACAACTACTGATGCATCGGACTAAAACTGTCATTCATATGCATCGCAGTAATCCAGGATATGTCAAGCATTCAGATTTTTCAGCTTAGACACCAGGGATGAACCCAATGGAAAATTTCAGGGACCACGTAGAACGACAAGTTATACGCCGAGAAGATCGTTCACGGACTGTAGCTTCACTAGACGAGATCAGTTGATGCAACAGTAGCTTAAAATCGGCCTGGTGTACATTAGTACACTTGTAAACTTAATGCAACGCAGAATTGCTGCCATCATTCGTGCTCGAGGAGGTCCTACACCGTATTAGTGGTATGTGACTAATTTTTTGTCCGTGGTGCTTGAAATGTTAGCTGTAACTGACGTGAGATTAGGAGTAATGAATGATTAAAATAGGATTTTTTTATCACTGAGAGAATGTTCAAGTTGGCCAAATTTCTCTACAAAAATCATGCTTCACTGGTTTATTCAAAGCTGGTAGACGTTGATCTGTTCCTGAACACCATGGTAGAGTCCTTCTTACATACAAGGTCAAACATACAAGTATTGCCGTTGACGGGCCTTCACAATTTCTGTGCCCACATTGCATGATTATGAGCTTCTAAGTTCGGAATTTTTGAAGAATAAAAATAGCGAACTTTTCCAGGTACTATGTCTTTCTATTTTGTTCTACGATGCTCAACGCTCGGGAGTGCTGCCTCCTGACACGCGTTTCACATGGCGGGGAGATTCAGCTCTGGAGGACGGCGCGGACAACGGAGTGGACCTCACAGGAGGCTATTACGACGGTCGGTAACATTCGGCTATGTTGCTCATGAAATTTTTTGACCACTTATTGTGAAAACCTCCTCTCTCCTTTATGTAAGACAATGGAGATAAAGGAGCCAATGTTGATTATTGTTGAGGAGCCAAAATGTTGAAGAGCCAATTTTCTAATAGAACCAACGTTGATTATTGCTATTTCTGATCACCTATTGTCGAGGGCTGCTTTCCGTCCTGTGAGACCAAGGTCTTGTTTCAAACAAAACTGATTGATATGGAGCAATAAATAGATTGTTCGCGTTATCCATAACGATCAACAGTCTGAGTTTTCTGGATTGAGAAATTTAAGAATTGTTCTGTTTCCTTCTCCAAAAATATTTTTTATGCTATATTTAGTTCTATGTACGATGATGCTAAGCTCAGATAGTTGGCAACAATGCTAAACTAAAGAGTATGAGTTACACAAACTCGAAACCTATTCCTGATGTTGCCATTGTCAGGGCATAAACGCCTAAGGGTTTCAAAAAAGAAACTACTCTTGACAAGAATGTTCACTAAATATTTACAAGCGTGCATTAGTTCAAAAATACGCTCACAAGAGTGTATCAATTTTGAAGCAGAATTTTCGGTTCAGACGCTCGAGATCCAAAAATCGCCCACATCGACCCATTTTAGACATTTTTTCATTTCGCAGTCAAAACTAGCAAGTGATGTAGTGAGTTTGACAGAACTCGAAAATTTTCGAAAACTCTGCTAGTGTAATTTTTCTTTTTGATGAACTTAATATAGGTTGCAATTAATATCTCTTATTCCAGTGTGGGGCATTACAGCTACCTATAGTGGGCTCCGTGGCGTACTGGTAGCGTGATGGTCTCATAACCGAATCTCGGACCTGGGTTCGAATCTCGGCTCGGCCGAGGCATTTGCACGTAATCAGGGAGTACTTCTTTTGGAAATTGAAGTTTAAACCACACATTCCTCATATTCCTCAACACGCCAGTAGTTGTATGACTTTGAAAACCCAACGGTAAAATGAGTTGGAATTAATAAAGGTTAGGTTTGGTTAGATGGATGAAGGAGGGATTCAAGATTACACGTGACACATTTTTAAAATTGTGTACATATGGTACACTTGTGTTTCATTTCCTCACCATCCCATCATCATCAGCCAATTCTATGCGCCAGGGACGAAAAATAAGTTCTCCTTTTGCTCCCTCGGTGGCCGGGAGATATTCGCTCGTGTCGCCCATACGTACCTTTTATTTTTACATGTTTGTTCTCATTTTTTATACAATGGTCATGCTTATGGAAATGAAGGGTCGAGTACGTTGGGCTCTGTAATTTTTGCCCTCTTCCAAGTTACTTTCAAGTTTGATCAAGGAACCTTCTGTAGAGTATGCAAAATCCGACTTTCATCTAATTTTCTTTCTTAACACTGTTATTCTGGGTGAAAAAAGAGCTGAAATTATTCTGAGAAATTGGTTGTATTTGTACAGAAAACTTTTGGAGCTCATCTCTGAATCTACAGTGGATCCAAATCTCAGAGGTCGGCTTTGAAATCGCTCACGCCACTCGCTCTACCTTGACTAGCTGAAACTGCTAACGCCACTCGCTCTACCTTGACTATCTGGAACTGCTAACGTCACTCGCTCTACCTTGACTATCTGGAACTGCTGACGCGACTGGAGCTAATTTCTCAAAATCATGAAACCGCTATTAGCAACTCATTACATGAAGCGCTCATAAAGAGTACTACTAACAGGCTGCTAAGAAAACGTTTTCACTGACTTTTTAACTTATTTCAACATCACACAAAGATAAATATTCATTTAATTTCCTCCTTCACCTCCTGATAACATTTCTTGATCACAGTTAGTATGGCGCAACATTGCACTAGCTTAGGTATAATTTAATTCTTCACCGGCAGTAAAATATATCCAAATTATAAAAAAATTAAAAAATACAAATTTGGGGTGACGTGAGTCTAACGAAACAAGCCGTAGCATGAACCTGTACTTGAATAACCGACTGGTTCCGAAGTGTATTAAGTTAGCACAAATGTACACAACATATACAGTGCTTGTATTGAATGAAAGATTGATTTCTACTGTTGGAGATTTTCCTCATTATATTAAGTAAGAGATTGGTCAATTCATGCATTAAGTAAGAATTCGTACGATTTTTACAGCCGGTGACCACGTCAAATTCAACTTGCCAATGGCCTTTGCCCTCACGATGCTCTCATGGGGCGTCGTAGACTACAGAGACGCCTACGAGCAGGCAGGTAAAACAATAATTCTATGATCGTAAAAGAAGAGATGCTTCGCGATTCCAATTTATTTGAGATCACTGTCAAATGATCTTCTTTCAAAATTTAACTTTTTTCTCGAGGTAAGTTGGCAACCTTAGACATTTGTCGTGTTCAGAATCAAAATAAATTCAGAACTATGCAATTCAATTATATGCATGTGTACAGCATATATACTTAAACTATCAAGAAAAGGGTAAATTACTTTCAGTTTTCTGAAAAATAGAGCTTGGTCAGCCGTGAATTTTTAAATTATAATTTTATCACCTGATTTTACGGGTTGATTTTATGGGTTGATGGACTACAACTCAGGTCACCAATAGTTGATGTAAAAAGATTGGAATCTAACATATCCGTAGTAATCCGTTATAAATTGCAGTAAACCATGGAAAACTATTCGATCTGAACAAACCTCATCGGACAAATTTAAAAAGAAAAATCAAAGCTCCCAAACTATAGGGCAGTTTTCAAAATTTCTTTAATTACTGCTCCAAAGACCTACTCGCTTTGTCTTTCGACTGAAATGACTTTCAAAAATTAATTTCGAATCTAGCTATTTGTCTTAGACAATAAATTGTTTTATTGATTGGAACTTGCGGGTTTACCTGATTAACTGTCATCAATGCTCTACAAAACTGTCCTCCTTAGAGTTCTCAGGCTCGAAGGTTTGTTATTACGAGCCCAATTTTATGGAGGCTAAAAGTGACTTTTTATTTTGGCAGTTTAGTAAAAATAGAATAATTTAGGTTCACGGATTATATATATTTATTCGCCGTTCGGTAAAGAATCTATGATTTCCACAAATTTTTATTTCGCTATTCGATCATTAATCCACTTTGAAAAGAATCAACCTTAGAAAAAATGGCAATCATTTATACGGCATTCAACCAAGTCAAGAAGACTTTTGTTAGAGCTCAGCTGAATTTTTGTCTCATTAATAAACCGAGACAAAACGATCCATGTCAGGTGGACTTTTTTCCCAAGTTAGGTAGAATTTCGATCCACATCATCTGAGACAACAGCATAATCTATTCTGTTGTCTCAGATCAGAAGGACCGACGGATGTTTACCACAGAACAAAGAACTGATGGAATTTGAATTCAAATCAGGTGGACCGACGAAGTTTTATCTCAGGACTTTTGCTCCACGCGAGGTAGACTTCAGCTTCTGGTGAACCGGAGTTTTGGCTCATGTTAGCTGGACTTTTGTCTCGTATCAGCTGGACTTTTTACTCAGATTATTTTGACTTTTACTTCAGGCCAGTTGGACTTTTGCCTTAGATCAGCTGGACTTTTGCCTCAGATCAGGTAAACTTTTGCCTCAATAAGCTGAACTTTTGGCTAAGATCAGCTGAACTTTTGCGCCAGAACCACTGGACTTGGTTGCAGTCTACCTTAGGTCAGGTAGACTCTTGCCTCAGGTCAAGTAGACTTTTGCCTCAGGTCAGGTAGACTCTTGCCTCAGATCAAGTAGACTTTTGCCTTAGGTCAGGTAGACTCTTGCCTCAGGTCAGGTAGACTTTTGCCTCAGGTCAGGTAGACTTTTGTCTTAGGTCAGCTGGAGTACGCGAAGGCTGCCATCAAGTGGGGGACGGACTACTTCTTGAAGTGCCACTCGGCGAACATGACTCTCTACGCTCAGGTACGTGACAGCTCATTGAAATAATCATGCAATTAATCGGAATAACCACGTAATTTTCAGAACCTTAATACATCATGCGATGGCAAGTGACAGTTCATTACAATAATAATTTTGGGCATACAATAAATTGAAAGACGAATCCAACTTTTAGAACTCTACACCATCATGTAATGGCACGTGACAGTTGAATAAAATAGTAAGTATTGACGTGTAATTCATTGGAAGAACAACGCAATGCAAACCGTGCATAATTTCACACCATCACATTTCATTAACACGATTGTGAGTTCGAACTAAACGGGCTCTTAATTATTTTTGGTTCTCGTGATGCAACGCATACGTCGAATTACAGCCTGTGCTACGCCTAGCTATGCAAAATATTTCCAACTTTCCATGAGAAAACAAAATAATTTTTATCCCTTAAAAGTACGTGTGTGATGGGTCATTAAAATAGGACACTCGTTATTACATATTTCTTGGAGTCAATCAGAACATTACGACTCGTTTTCCTTTCCATCACGCACTCTGACGTGGTCAGGCTGTTGATGCGTATCTTGAATTGCTTGTTCGTCTTTTCTTTTGGTGCCTATGGGAATTTTGGAGCCTATGGGAATTTTAGAGCCTAAGGGAATTTTAGAGCTTAAGGGAATTTTGGAACCTATGAGAATTTTGGAGCCTATGAGAATTTTGGAGCCTATGAGAATTTTGGAGCCTATGGGAATTTTGGAACCTATGGGAATTTTGGAACCTATGAGAATTAGAAGCGCCCCGTGGCTCGTGCAATGCGTCATTCTTAGCGAGTGCGCACGAGAACGTAAGATACTTATATACACGGAGTACTCCAAAAACATCGTACCAATATAGCGTCAATAAGTCTCGTATTTATAACTCCTTATATTTTTCTATTTTAGCGATTTATGAACCAAAAGGAACGTATGGTCTCGTTTCATGTAAGGAAACTAGTACAAGAATCAAAATACCGTCTTAAGAATCAAAATATTGCATACGCAAGGCCAGAGCTTGTTTTTCGGGCTTCCGTGAAAATTCTTACATGCTGCATCATCAGATACGAAAATGCAATTTTAAGAACTACAAACCAACGAGTCCAAAAACGTGATTAAAAAAATACGTGTGGTTTGTTTAGATTATTGTTCGATCTATCTGCGTTGCACCAAATTCACTCGGCTACACACAGTAAAAGTAGGCAAAACTTCATGTTAAATACATAAAATATTTAAAATGTATTTATTTCCCTGAATGGATGACGTTTTTAATTTTTTAAACTTCGATGTTTTTAAGATAAATTCACTCGTAATGTTATCCAGTGGAGAGGCATTATGAACCACGGGGCCATGACAACTTGAGCCAGCAAACTTTTGCTGGCCGTTCAGATAGAAACGATCATTACACTTTTGTCTGGCGGCGCTCTCTCAAGCATCAGTCCGCCAGGGAATTATGTACCTTGAGGTCTTTGTAAAAGTTCTTTATCCAGGAGCCTTTTCACGTCAGGGCAGAATGATTAGCACTTGATAGGGACTGCATTGAGCTGAAGCAACAAACCTCACACTTGAAGGGCTGTTCTCGCAGGTAGGGGACGCCGAAGTGGACCACGCGTACTGGGGGCGGCCTGAGGACATGACCATGGAGCGACCGTCGCTCAAGATCGACGTTGATGGACCTGGTGGGTGCAACGACCGCTCGCTTTTAACGAGTGCAACTGTGGCTTCCTAATAAAATAAAGAGTTCAATTTTTTAAGGTATGCTCTTAGGTCTCGTTTATAAGAAACGACTTTTACTTTCGCAGTGAGAAAATACCGGATTTTCACTTGCGCTTCGGACGTCGTAAGATAGATTGTGTTTTACATAAATATGACCAGCAATTTCAGCAAAAAGTTTGAATGAGATGAGGAAAATTTTTGTTGCACCATGATTAAGTAAGAATTTTGGAGCCCATTTCTAAAACCTCCATTCCATTGAGTTAAGATTGGATACTCAAGGAAGTTGTCTCGCCTCAGGTTAAACTTCTCAAAGAACTTCGGAATGACACTCCAAAAATAAACTTTAAACGTCAAACTATAGATTAATTTCGTATAGATTCATGGCTCTGCGTGCATCAACCCTGAGAAAATTGTGCGTAGCAAGGAATACATTTTAAATAAGGGCCATGAACATAGCTTTTGTTTAGACTTGATCATATTAATGGTTGGAATTGGAATCTTCTGTTTTGAGCGAGGGGCTATTCAATATTTATATATCTGGTATCGGTAAGCTTTTTCTACTAGCATTAGATCGAAGTATTCTACCTCTCAGATAAATCTAATAAATAAAGTTGAATATTAATTAAGCTCATTAAACCAGCAGTATTCCAATTCTACATGGTCTCACAATAGAATTTCATTTTCTACAAAAATATTTCAATTTTTGAAAATAACATGACTAGTGTAGTAACGTTACTCTTAAAAAAAAGTTTTACTCTTCGTATATAAATTATTCCTCCCTACTCGGTATCTGTACGTTCTGTGTCCATACCTTCAACTCACGTTCAAACTGCAGGGACCGAAGTTCCAGTAAACTATGGAGAAGGCAGACCTCGTGAGTCAAGAACACTGGTCACCAAAATTTGTCGTTCCAATCTTTGAGGAGTCATGGACTTTTTGTTATGGACTCTGTTATGGATTTTGTTGTTATGGACTTTGTTATGGACTTTCTTGTTATAGACTTTATCATGGACTTAAAAGTTATAGACTTGGAGTCACTTGAATTGCAGGAAGAGTTCACGCTATATTTAGCTATAATTTACATTAACAAAATGAGCGTAACTGCACGCAAACGAATATTTGTGGACATTATGACTATCAATTCTTCTTTTATTTTTGCGGATAAACTTTAAAGCTAAGAAAAATATGTAAGCTCATCATGGAATATTTTCTATTCATTCCAACACCCTTCACTATTGTTGTCTTACTCATTCCTCATCAGAATGATAACCGTACTACTTCTTGCGAGGATTTTCATCTTGTGTGTACCTTTTAAAGCATAAATTCTATTTAAATTGTTCCTCTAACGCAGGCTCTGACCTCGCTGGAGAGGCCTCGGCTGCCTTAGCTGCCGCGTCTATTGTCTTCGCTGTGAGTTGGAATATTGGAAACTTTGTCAACATTCAAGTTGATTGACTAGGACGTGTGACAGTGCTACTTTATTATTGAATTGTTTAGCTCATGATTTCTCTAAAAAAAGTTTTAAACTTTAACAACTTTGTCGTTCTTGTTCGCATTCTTTTTTTGATTCTCAGTGAGATTTTAGTTTAACATTTACTTATTCTTAGATGTGGTAATTCTGTGACAATGCGTGGACGTTTTATGCTAACTAGAATGTGCTCAAATTTCTGAGTTTAGTCAGGTGTCTATGGTAGCTCAAACGATGAGGTTCCATTTTTATGAAGGTAAAATTCATTTTCGTGTTTTATCGGCATACATATATGTAGAAACTTTTGGTACCCAGCTATTCGAAGCAGAATCCTTTTTGAACATGTTGTGCTACAACGTGTTCACCATAAAGCATTAGTTGAAGTTCACAGGTAAAAAAGAACCCTCGACAACGTACACTGTCTGTATCGAGGGACAGTCAACAAGCTGGATCATTTATAGACTGAACACTGCAGAAAGGAAACTGTTCAGAACATAGAATGAAACAATGCAGATTTCAAGCAAATCTACAAAACATTTCGTCTGAAAAATCATTCGACGTGAGAAAACTCTAATGCGAAAACGTTTCCAAAACTTTTTCAGAATAATTTTGCTGCTTCAGAGAAGAAGTGCACTAAAATCTGGTGACGGTCGCTGTTTACATTCCACAAGAGGCCTCTTCATTCCTATAAGTTATGATATGTCTTGATTTAAGTTACGATATGCCTGTAGGCAACTTTCTTGTCTAGGGGTCGATGAGTAAAGCGTTCGTTAGCTCTTCGAGCGATCGCTCACGTCAATTCACTTCCCTCTCTCCACGTCAATTCACTTCCCTCTCTCCTCGTCAATTCACTTCCCTCTCTCCCCGTCAATTCACTTCCCTCTCTCCCCGTCAATTCCCTTCCCTCTCTCCCCCTCAATTCACACCCCTCTCTCCCCCGACTCGAGTTTGGGTGCAGTAGACGTGTAGCAACTAGGAAAATTTAGGACGATTGTGGTCAGGTAGCACCGTTCCCTAAGGCCCATCAAGCAATACGTTCTTTTTAATAAAGTGAATTTTTCTTTAGATCAAAAAACCGAACTAATATGCGCCCTATGGGTTAAATTAATTCAGTTCTTATAAATACATAATTCAACAATACAAGTGATCAGCTTTTTCCACTAAAAATGGATACTTTTAATGATTCCGAAATACACGGCAGAATTGTATTTAATAGGAGACATTTTGTTCAGAATGAGCAGCGCTAAATGAAACCTGGTTCCGTTTATGTTTAACTCCTTTTTTGAAATGAAGTGGTCACGTGTGAATATTAACAGCAATCATTAGATAATTTCATGAGGCGATTTTTCTCTACTCCAACATTATCATCATTCGGAATAAAAATTTTCAATAGGTTTTCTTGCAAAAGGTTCAACTAGAATGAAGGCTTAGCGAGCAGAATTTGTTTGAGTTTTCGTGAGGTCTGCTTTGCTTCATGCTATGCTTTGAATAGTTGATTTGCATACAGAAGTACATTAATAATAGGAGTTCAATGTTGATAAACGGGGCATTCAAGCATATTAGGAGAAGTCATGGGATTATTCATAGGAAAAATGAAGGCCGAAACATTCTGTAAGTTATTTACGAACACCAAACAAATTTCAGCAAAAAACAGCCTTGCTAAGAAGAGGTACTTCCATCCCCATATGCAAATGAATTTAAATTCTTTGGGACACCCGTTTTCAAAGAACAGTATTCATCATGAGCCGCTTTGAAAATTCCTTAATCCAGTCAAGGACTCGACTGACAATATACTTCAAAACAGGACTCTGACCCCGAGTACTCAGCGGAGCTCCTTGCTGCATCTCGAGATCTTTTCGTCTTCGCTGATGAGTACAGAGCGACGTACCACGAGTCCCTGCCCGAGATTGGAGACTACTACGTGTGAGAACTTAGGTTTAATAAATGATTATCTCATTTCATTGTCGACTTAATTTTAAGATATGGGGATTGAATTAAATAAATGATAGTACAATTTTACTATTTCGAGTTCCTGTATCAACGTCTTGGATAAATTTGCATTACAATGTTGGAGTTCACCAT
The DNA here is from genome assembly GCA_014899125.1 of Orchestia grillus. Lineage (NCBI taxonomy): Eukaryota > Metazoa > Arthropoda > Malacostraca > Amphipoda > Talitridae > Orchestia > Orchestia grillus. The sequence continues at coordinate 3,275 of VOMN01128936.1, read as the reverse complement.
TTGAACCCTGCTGTGAGTGAGCGCACGATCACGTCATGTGTCAAAATTTGAACAATGCGATTACAGGGTCGCTGTGATATGGAAGAAGTACACCCTAACTGCTTTTTACAGACTATGAATACGAAGAGTTGTTTTCTAACAATATATGAATATACCCACCGAAAAAACGTCATTTATCAACATTTTGCACCAATGCCTAACGCTTGGCCATTGTCTCAAATGATAAGCCTGAGCTGAAGAAGTTGTATAAGCATTGAAATTCAGTTTCATTGCTGTGGAGAGCCTGTGCTTTAAAATATAATCCGGTTCTGGCCTTTAAAGCACAGGCCCGTATAAAGCACAGGCCCTGGTTCTTATATGAGGCCCGTATAATTGCACGGTATCAAGCTCCATATATAGCGAAAACGAGTTATGTATACCACTGTCATCCCTCAACCTCGCTTTGACTGGAGAATGTGTCGTTTAGAAAGAAATTCAAAACAAAACTTCTATTTGTTACAGAGATACAAAGGTATTTAAGTCGCCAAACTTTGAAGCCGTTTTCTGATGTTTTTGATTAAAAAGAGGCGCTTGGTACCCCAAGATTCCAGTGGCCTCACATGACATAATTAAGACATGACTCTGGCCCCATATCGCTCGGTAGCTCTAGTGTAATAAATTCAATGATATTATACACAAGGATAAAAAAGAACTCGCCGTTTGTAATTCAAAAAAGTCGAAACGATAGATCTGTAAATGCGTGCAAATTACCATGAAGCGACACTTAAGAGCGATTAATTTTATACTTACACTACACTTCTGAACTAAGATTAATAAGTGTAAGTCCTTTTATTTAGAAGTTTTTAGGCCACCAAAACAGTGAGCACATATTTTTGGATCCCTCTGTAATTTTGACCAGCTCTCCTGACTACGGCGACGAGCTGTGCTGGGCGGCGGTGTGGCTGTACCGAGCGACAGGCGAGGAGTACTACAGGTCTAAGGCCTACACCTTCTGGGACGAGTTCGACATGAGACTGTCGCCAAGCTTCTTTGACTGGGGCACCGTGAATGCTGGAGTCCAGGTCTGACGTCACGCTCACTACAACAACAGATCAATTACAAAAGAACTATGTATAACCCAACCTAACCTAACCAAACCTAACCTTACCAAAAAATTCCCTAAAAAATTCCCTAAAAAATTCCCTTAAAATTCCCTAAAAACTCACTAAAAGCTCCCTAAAAGTCCCCTAAAAGTCCCCTAAAAATCCCCAAAAATCCCGAAAAAATCCACTAAAAATTAAATAAAACTCCCTAAAATTCATTCAAAATTGCCTAGAAATTCCCTAAAAATTTATTCAAAATTGCCTAAAAACTTGAAAAATCCCCTAACCCTAAAATTCCGAAAAAAATCCCTAAGAACTCCCTAAAAATTCCCTCAAAAACCCTAACCTAACCCAACCCAACCTAACCCAACCCAACCTAACCTAACCTAACCTAACTCAACTTAACCTAACCTAACATGAAAACTATGTATGTGATCTGTGCTACAGCTTCTCTCGGAGAGACCAGAAAGCGAAAGTTTAGATTTTGTGTGTGGCGACGTTGTTTTACGTTCACACGTTCAGAGTCCAGCGTTGGCTCAGTACAGCATGAAGAGGTCGGAGGAGAGGTGCCTTGGGAACCTCTCTTTTTGTGGAAGAATCTACGCTCTCGTAAAATCAGTTACGGTTTTAACAAGGGAAAATACTAGTGTATCCGTGCTCACTTGCAAATTAAACTTTATTCTGACAATAATTTCTGCAGCTAGTAGAATTAGACTCATGACTCACCTATAATGGGAGTACCTGAGATATCACATAAAATTATTAACAATACGGGTACTTGAAAATTGTCTAAAATAATCTTTTCACCCATTTTGTCAAGAATTTACAGAAGCTTCGTATGTGTAGTCACACGGGGACTAGAGCATGCTGTGTTCAAGTGGAACACTCCTTTCTCATCCTCACTTTGACACCGTCTGATACGCAGAGCTTTTAAATGCGTTAATTGGTATGGAAATAATACGTTTTTGAACATGTACGTAAACTATTCACCAAGAATTTCTAAGATATAACTCAAATTTTCTGAAACCAAAGTTTACTTCAGAAGTTTGAAAAAAGTTGCATTGAAGGGAAGGAACACTCAAATACAATGTTCTATCAAAGTCTATTCATAAAGAAAATTTATGGCGAGGGAAGAAACGCAGACCTAACTGACGTAACCATGCTAGTTTAGCCACCTGATCGCCTCCGATTTCTGAATTCACGTTGACTCTTACGACAGGTGTTGTACGCGCACGTGTTCGACGACCCTGTGTACATTTACGCAGCTCAGGAGTTCATTAGAGGCGTGCGTAACGCGACGCACACCCCTGGGGGCTTGGTCTACCTCACGCAGTGGGGCTGTCTACGGCACGCCGTCAACGTTGCTTTCGTCGCCATCAAGGTAACAAAGTCGCGTGTCCCTGGGAAATTTCTTCGAGGATTTGCTGTCGACGTTTCATACAGTAGCTTATGACTCGGTGAGGTAACTGAGAGCTGGTTAATATATTCATTAGTTCTTGTTAATCTGCGAGTCTTTATTATAGCGTGTGTTACGCGAAATAATGCATTCTGCAATGGGTTTTCTATGAATTACTTGAGAAGAGATGAAATTTTGATAATTACCGTTCACTATCGCTCTATTTCCTTACTTCTACTACTGATTTCTTCCTTCATCTCTGAGTCGCCCAAAGAGGGATCCAAGCTTACAAATAAAGCTAAATAAAAGATAAATAAAAGAGACACGCTATTTTGAAACGGCTGGTATGAAAAGAGCGATAAAATATATAGAAATTGTCGTTGCTTTATTTTTTAAGTCAACGAAATGTTGAATTTTTTATATTCCTCACCACTTTCAGGGGAATCAAAAAAATAATAGTATCACTTTTAGGAAAATTGAACCAAAATTGTTTCATAAAAAATAGATTTTAAATTAATCTTTATTGAATTTTATAGTACATGATGATTAGTGTCGACTTTTTCTGGAATCTATGAAAAGATTCTTGACGTTCACCTAAGAATCACTGACAACGAAAATGTTCACAACCCGATATTCCTCTTAGAAATAACGTTTGTTTGTCCTACTTTTATGACGAATTAATTCTCAGCCTAATCCCCACGACACATCTACCCCATAGCCCCTGAGGTGGGGGTCAAAACAGTTATGATGACAATACAGTGTTATGTACAACATATTTACCCTGTATTTCTAGGCAG
>VOMN01128929.1:0-11146 GCA_014899125.1 Orchestia grillus | reverse complement strand
CCCGGCGGTGCGCCAGGCAGCACCCGGCGGTGCGCCAGGCAGCCCCCCAGTGGTGCACCAGGCAGCCCCCGGTGGTGCGCCAGACCCCACTCGAGTGGCCGTCACAAAAGTATCCATGATACAGGCAGACCCTCCCCGCTCCATGAGAGCTGCTCCGCACCCCACAGAGAGCGCTAAGTCCCGGCACTTAGTGCCCTCATGGACGATAAAATCCTGATATCTTGCGAGGATATAAAAAGAAATACTGCTACGGCTATTGCAAGACGGTGCTTGAGATACTTCTGTGAATACAGCGAACTGTACTTGATATGATTATAAAACTTGTGCAAGATTGAAGGGGAAATATATCTATGGAAATGTAGCGAAATTATGTTCGAAATACTTCTAACATTGTAGCACGACTGTTTTAGAAATACTGTTAAGAATATAACAAGATGCTACTTTAAATAGTATTTCAAAGCTAAGTTGTAAGCTTGTCACTCACACGAAACTGTCAACAGGTTAGTGAGGACGCGTAAGGAAGTCGGGCGCTGCAGCAGCGTTAGGACATGCATCCTACGGAAGAGCTACAGCATCCCTCAGACGAAATAATAACATCCGATTCCTTCCGAACTTTTCCCGGAGTTAGAAAAACAGTACTTGCATAACGGCGATACTTTTTTAGAGTCCCTTCGCAGGGAACGTGCTGACTGTACAATATCTAGGCATGTTGGTGTTCACCATATACGAGGGCAGCCTGTGTCAGGCTTTTGTGAAAGATAGTTTTTTCTAAGCAATAAACTCAAAAATGTAGCGGTCATTGTCAAATTTTTGAAGTTGCTTCCATGTAAGGTTTTAACCGTTATGCATGCGCTTTACATCGATCACTTCAATATTAAGGGCTAGTTTTAAGCGTGTCTGTTCAATTTAGTTGAACTTTAACCGTGCCACAACGTTGTCCACCTATATAAAAAGTCTAGGAAAAATAAAGTTCTCAAGTATTCAAGCGTTACTAAGGATGCTGCAATAAAGGATGAATATTTTAAACATTTCAAAATTAACATGCTTTAACACAATTATCGGGAAACAAATTACTGGTTGATACATTCTTCATGTGCTTCAACAATGGCCAGGAAACGTTGGTCCATGGGTTTCGTGAAATTTTCTATTTCATTCGCAGTGACATCTTTAGCACAAGTTTCAAGTTAACTCCGCAGGTGATCCTTGGTGAAAATTCCCGTCCCGACTGGTAAACACGCTGCTCAAGCACTGAGCATGGGTTCTGAAGAGGGTTCAGGTCAGGAGAACACGCTGGCCATTTCATCAGTCGGCCATCTTTGAATCCAAGATTCTTCAATCATTCTGCATACTGCAGCCTATGCATCGTGTGTTTACGCCTCAATGTTTTTGAAAGGAATTTAACACATTTCCTTCATTACCTTCATAAGGCCCTTATTTAGCATGAACTTTGCCGCCCTTTTTAACCAGGCAGAAATACCGGCCCCTGACGCACGCTTTTAGAAAACAGCCTCTGAGTTCTGGCGCGAAGACTGTCATCTTATATGATACTAACTGCAGCTTCACAAATTTCTATGTAACATGATTTTTGTTCTTGGTAATTAAATACTATTTCCCAACTCCATTTAAAAGAATTCCTATTTTATATGAATTTTGATCCTCGTAATCAAGTGTTATTTTTCAACTCCTTAATGCAACACAAAAGTAAATGCCTATTATTCTTACGTGACTTTACTTTTGTATTATGCTTGTGTTACATTGACGACTAGTATTATATTGAAGAAAGCAAACCTGAAAATTCATTAGCCTGACCATGGAGGCAAAGTTCTCACATAAACTTTATCTTCAATTTGCTTAGTTACAAAGAAACGGGAAATTATGGTCTCAACCCACGAACAAGATATGAGTGAAATTTCGCTGCAAAGAGTTACCCAGAAAGCGATGCGACAAAATCATTGGAAAGTATCCCGAGAAATTCGTGAGACACACTTGCAGCGAGTTCTCGGATGTGCAGGCATCTGCGCTATCATATTTCCTTAAAATCTGTCTCCGCCGCTGCCATAGCAACCTTTGATGGATGAAAAATAACGCACAATTTCATTAGAGTTCACTCACTAGCCGTTTTAAAAAAATAACCTTGAAAAATTGACCAGTTCATTCCGAGAATGGATTGAGCCGATGAAGCCTCGCAGTGGAATGTGCCAGAGCATGTCAGGAGTCGCCAGGAGCTGCCCCGGTGAGAGAGGGGCCCTACCAAATGAGCCTTCATCACATCTGGGCTGCTGGAGGGAGAACTAGCTGCAGCATTAGGATGTGTGCTGTAAGGCTGGCGTCAGCTTTTTACGAGAAGCTCGAAGCATGCGTGTGAATTTGAACTTTCATAGACGGTGAAGGGTTAAAGGAATGCTGTCCCACGCCGCCCGACTGGATGGTTAGGATGAAGTCACGCCTGGGCTCCGCACAGATGTGCATACCACCCGGCGCTTATTTTTAACTGCAAGCCAGTCTAAACCTTCAAATCGATATGGTGTAACTCAAGTCTTGATGCACTCGAAGACGCTATAATTAAGTATGATACACTATCATCTTCGCATAAGTACAGGCAATACTTGACATAAGGCCCAAGGCGAACGCTCCAGTGATGTTCCCATGAAGTTCGGAGGTGCTGTGAGCGTGAAGCAGAGCTTGCAGAACACGCACCGCAGGACATCGCATGATGACCTCCAGAGAGCCTGGCTCAGTACACTAGTCGGTTTCGTTTCTCAAAGCAAATATGTAAAATATCATGTAAGCTTTCGAAAAGCTTTCGGCGTCATCTGAAATGTTCAATATTAAATTATTCTTCTTCAACAAATTCATAGTTAAATCTTAGGTTCAAAAACCGTAGAGTTATAAAACACAAATTTCCTCTGGCGTGAAATTAATATAGAGGATTTACACATATTACGACACACCCAAAACACTGGCCGAAAGTTTGTAAAATATTTGAGGGGTTCATTCTACGTAATAAGCAACTAGCAAATTAACCTTTAATGAGCATTCCTTTCACAGTCCCATCACAATGAAATTTTTTATTAATAATTCTTTACTTCTAACCTTTTTTGTGTCAGCTTGCATTACGCATGTCATATGCTATTCATTTGTTCTATAAGGCATACAAACGGCTGCAATAAATTGAGACAATTAAAAAACAGGGTCATGCATACAAAAAATTCTGCAATCACTGCTGTAGAGTTTAGGGGAATCGTTCTACAAGTTCACGTATTCCTTCTGAATGTTAGCTCATTCTTCTCTCTCCCGCGTTCATTTATTCACCTGAACTCCCGATGCTAGCGAAAGAGCACGCCTATCATTTAGTTTACCTTCTACCTCAAATGAAACGAACAACAAGTCATTTTTACCCCAGCGCACCACGTTCACTAACTAGCACTCAAATTGTACTCGATAAAAACTTCCCACTGACATTCCCCCACTCCAGTGAAAAAATCATCAATACTCTGCGTACACTGGATCTCATTAGACATGCTCATTGCAAACAAACATTCCATGCTGCTGTGTCGGATGGTATACTTGATACAGAGTTCGGCCAAATTTCTGAGTCTTACGGTACCCGTGATACAGAGTTCAACCAAATTTCTGTGTCGAACGGTATACGTGATACAGAGTTCGGTCAAATTTCTGTGTCGAACGGTATACGTGATACAGAGTTCGGCCNGAGTTCGGCCAAATTTCTGTGTCTTTCGGTATACGCGATACAGAGTTCGGCAGAATTCTTTCCAGCAAGCCTCACTTAGTACACCTCAATATAAAACTTGAGAAAATTCCTACGTTTAGTTTTCAATGAAGCTTGGCTGTGCAACTTGAGTGACAACTTGCCCTGCTAGGTAAACTTTTGCATCATTTCCTGGAAGGAAATCGCCTCCGCATTTGACTTCTGGAAAAGATGGCCCAATAGGAGGCAACTCGCCAGAGAAGAATTTTTTTACTCGAAGCAGAAATATGTACGAAATCATCATAGCACGAGCTCTTCATCGTACAATGATTGGACGCGCAAGCAAGGGAAAAATATCGCTTCTGGAAGTAAGCGCAAACTTTGCTGGAAAATGAGCTGTTATGGAAATAGTTTAGGTGCATATTATAGGGGCACCTTACCGTATAAATTTCTCTAGCTGGAAATAGAAGTGAATATAATATGGTTGGTTTAGGTTTTCCTCCAAAGCATAAAAATTTCATGAAGATTTTTTGCTTCTCAAAAAGATCTTGATGGTGCTCTTGATATGGAAGCATATTTAAACAGATGCTTGAATGCAACTTTGAACACGCTCAGGGATATCTTCAAACGACGCACTCAAAAGCATTTTTTTTATACGAAACTCAAGGGCATTTAGATGTGATGCTCAAGAGCTTTTGATGGGAAACTCAAGAGTATTTAGATGTGACATTCAAGGGCAATTTGACGGTACGCCCACGAACATTTGCCTGTGACATTTGAGAACAATTTGAGAAGGCCCCAACATTTCACGAAGACACCACGAAAAATTGAGGGCCCGTGAAAGAGCTCCAACGCAAATACTCCGGACCATATGGACGCAACTCTGACGATCCTACGATGCCACAGCGGACTTTCATGAGAAATCCTCGAGTAATTTCGCTCAAAATGAAAAGATTACGAAGCCCGAGAAAACTTGACTAGGAAATCCGGAGGCTTGAGGCCGAAAACTTCGGGAGGGCTTGAGGGATGTTGAGGTCGTAAGCCTTTCTTGGAATAATTCCCGTTTCCTGACAAACACTGGAGTGATGCCTTCAGTATGTTCCATTGAAAAACTTACGGCCATTTTGAAAGCCCTTCAATCGCTGAGGGTCATTATTTTTCCTTTAATTCATTAAAGTAATAATACTATGAGACCATAGTGCATCTCCAGCGGCTTCCTCTTCTCAGAATTGATATCCACGAGGCGGAGGTAATTAATAAAAGCCAGTGAGGTCATCGTAAAAACTCGCAGCCCGATTGTCATGTCGCATCCACGACCACCAAACTGTGGGGCTGTGATGCCTCATCGGACACCCTACGATGCACCGTCGCAGCCAGTAAACGAGTCTCACAGACTCGAGCAGAACCCAAACGCTTTTTCTTCAAGCGTGTGCCCATCTGCACAATGCTTGAAATACGTGAGATTGCCTTATCTTCGAGTAAAATTTGCTTAAAACTTGTGCTACAAGTTGAAGGCATAAGGAAAATGACCTCGACTCACGTGAGGGATACACATGTCTGTAATTACTTCTTGCTTAGACTCGCACAGCTAAGATATCGCGATTGTAATCTCAAACGGCATCAAGTCTTCGCAAACAAATCGAGAGAGTCAAGATGATCGCAGTGAGAGTTTTATGTTTAATTAGTGATTGCCTTAAAACTGAGGTATTAGACGAGAATCATATTTTAATAATTATAATGAGTACTACTCACTCATAGAACAGGCCATAACAAACCTGCTTGGATAGCACTGCTAGTCCTAACAAACTCGGATCACAAGCTGATTTTCGCTCTCGAAAATTTACGGTGCATGGTGACCCACGCTCCAAATTTGGGTTGACGCTAGATATAACCCATTTGAATTTCATCTCGGACATCGATTCATCCAATTGTTCCTGAAAAAAAAATCAGAATTATGAAGATCAAAACTGGCGAGCTAAGAGAAGACATGGCACTGCAGCTGAAGATCGTTGGAGTCTCGCGCTGCAACCGCCAAGCCCTCACTGGCGTCCGTGTTCCTGCCTCCAAATTTACGAGCAATTCAAGAGACCACAAAACCGTCCATTCTTGACCGATGTTGAGATCAATCAAGGGAATCTGACGTAAAATCTCGCGTGATGCACGGCCCCTCTCCCAGATGAGGGGAGCGTCTTCTGACAATTTCATAAAAGTCGCTAACATTTTGTGCGGCAAAAAAACACTTCCGCATAATTTGCTTGTGGCCTCGAGTTTCTTCGAGAAATTGAAAACATGCTTCAGAAAACTCCGAGCAAAACAGTCAGCCGGAAAAATGTCCTGCCACAATTGCAAGACGCAGAAATAGGTGACTTTAAAGCACAAGAATTAATCGATTGCAATGAACAAGGGTAAAAATAGAGAGCAAATCAGGTAAAATAACAGTCTTTGATTCTCATCATTCCTTCTAAGTTAACGTATTCACGTTGTTTTATAATTAAACGCATTTACACAAAGCATAGTTACCTGGCTTCAACTTGAGCACCTTGAGAGACGTTAAACACGATGGAAAAGATGTAGGTGCAGCCCAGACGACACTCGATCAGGGAACCCTGAATGTTCACAGGTCCCGAGCCTCCGATGGCGATGGTAAAATGAATTTGAGCTAAATAGTGAGAGAGAACGTCAGGGAAAAGTAAACGACAGCAAGCAGAGTGAATGAGCGATGGAGAGAGATAAGTTTGATGTAAATAAAGAGAGTAAGCGGTAGAGGGAAATGAGTGTGAGGTCAACAGAGAGAGTAAGCGGTAGAGGGAGATGAGTGTGAGGTCAACACAGAGAAAGTAAGCGGTAGAGGGAGATGAGTGTGAGGTCAATAGCTCTAGAGAACACAGGCAATAAAGCTCACTCGGCATGCGCACCCTACGCACACGACGCCCCGCTTGCGCTTCTCGCAGCTGCTGCTGCGCTCGGGAGCGCCTTAGAGAGAGGCTCGCTGACGCCAGCATTGGGGTCCCCATCCCCAGTATAGTCTGCTGAGTGCACTCTGTGTACTGTTCAGTACTGAGTACATTCTGTGTACCTTTTGAGTACAATCTCTCAATTTTCAGTACATTCTAAGTACACCCTCACGAGCACACCCTGCAATGAGCACACCCAGCTACGAACACACATTGCCACGAGCATACCCTGCCACACGCACACCCTGCCACACGCACACCCTGCCACACGCACACCCTGCCACAGGCACATGAAGTCCCGCTGCACCGAGTGCCCGACTGCGCCCCAAAGAGAGGCCCGCTGCACCGAGTGCCCGACTGCGCCCCAAAGAGAGGCCCGCTGCCGCCGACATGCGAAGTTTAACAAGGCGCCGCGAAAGAACGTCTTCCGAGAGCTTAACAATACGACATTCATAAAAAATCTCTATTTGACCTTGAAATGGGTGACAGCAAAATGATTGCGGCGCAACAGTGACGTGATCGTTTAAGCTTCATCGTACGAGTGGTGAGTTGCTGTTGTTCATGAGTAGCAATGGAACGTCGTAACCTCACGAGTGGCCGGGCCGTAACCTTACCAGCACCAACAAGCTTAGCTCTCAGCATCAGAAATTCGCCGTTGTGCTAAGTTGGAGCTGTGACTTACCCAACTGATTTTTGCCTTTTTACATTATGACTTGCAGGCTCTTACACTTATTCTGGCACTTTAGCTTTAGCACTTTTCTTACAAAATGCACATGAACTCTGACTAGGGCACCATCATGAGATACGAGAAGTTTGACCCATGTGAGGNCTGCTGAGAGGCTGTTACGATGTTACGAGAGCAGCTCCCATCAATCGCTCCTCGCAATGGAACACGAGTGGACAAACTTTCTGCCCCAAAGACGGCGTAAATAGATGATCTGCAGAGCTGCTATCTATCAATCTTCTCCCGCAATGGAAAATGAGTGAACAAACTTCGTGCCCCGAAGACGGCGTTAATAGATGATCAGCAGGGCTTACGCAAGGAACCCAACAAGACAGGACCAGAAGCTAATAATTACACAGAAATTTGTGAAAGAATTGAGTGAGGATAAAGGGTAAGGACATTTGAGCTCTTGAAACTTGCAGTGCCTATTGTAAGACATGAATATTGGACAACAGTCGAACTGGATGAGATATTCTAATTATTCATTTTCGACAAGCCAGGCAAAATATCCCGACCATGACTACGGATGCATATCTTGCTGTGTGAGAAAATCATGCATAAATGAATTCTAAATATTTAACTTCCAAACATAATTTCCTTCGATAACATGACTATCCTGTAACTCGGGAGTTGTGCCCTGAACTTGGGGCTAAATCTTCCATAAATATTGTTCACAGATATGGTCTCTCGCGTGTAAAATAGAGACTCGAGAAGAGCGGCATCTCAATAATACATTACATAATTATTGCAAGTCTCACAGCATGAATGTCCTACATCATTTTGGAAGCATACGATAGAATTAAAAATATGCGCAACCTACAATAGATAAAGAGCTATTTTCTGCTCATAATATCGTAATTACTTTCCGTTCACATGTTCGCTTGAGCGAAGGCTTCGTAACGCAGCGTACAGCGCGCTCCTATGGAAGAGGTTCCTTGTTTGACTCTCGGGCACGTGCAACAGGATCGTTTTCACGGTCACGAAGTGCTTCTTCCAAAAAGGAAAGGAAGATGAAATCTCGCATTGCTCACTGGACTCAGGAGCCCTGCTAGTCATCATGAAGCGTTTGAAACTAATACGTTTCATGTCAACATGATTGGAATGAAGTTTCTCCACTGAGTCTGTCAATCTGTGTCCATTGGTTGCACGAGATTCGCCCCCCACTACCGTCTCATTTCATGTCTGCTGCTTGCTCTTATAAAAACTCAACCCTATAAAACCGACACCTCTTATACCTTGATAACCCAATCGATTTCACGTCTCTTCCGCAATCGAAGCATTTCAATTTCTAAGCCCAAATACATCAAAGTCTGATCGAAGCCGATAAAATGATCAATTTTATGGCAGGTAAAGGAACACGGAGACCATTATAAAACATATTCTCACTCGTGTAATACTGCTGTCTTAAGCTCTCACACGCAATGCTTTCAAAGCATTTCGTGAGCATATATTTGGCCTAAAAAATCTCAGGTTCCACAGCAACCGCCAGCGTTCAGCTCTTGAGAACGCGACCAAACACGGGACTGGAAGCAAACCTGTTCCATTGAACAATAGAAGTACCAGAAGCCGCAGTTTCACTAGCAGCAAGTATTTTTCAGTCCTCCCTCTTCTTCATTAATGCGTTTTCTATTACATTATGTTGACTCGCTCGCCTGAATATGATTTCATCGGCCCGGCCCTAGCTCAAAGAAATAAAAAGCATGATAGCAGAAAAAAGTGAAGCCCGGGGCCTGAATCTTGCCTTCGACAGATGATGGTTATCGCACAAATTTGATCGGAACTTTCATTCACAAGCAAGAGGGAGGAGTTCCAAAGAGACGTTTCACTTCGCTTTGAGGCCAGGGAGAGACATCTCAGATTGAAATCCTGCCGATATTGGCCGTCAACACCCAAGAGTGTCTCCTGACACGCGATAGAGTCGTGACTGTACGAGTTGGAGAACTGCACGTGAGGAATGTGCACGCCGAATTTAACCGTTGTATTTGCAATGCAGTACGATGCTTCTCTTGGCGTATCTCAAGTGTTATATCGAGGGATTTTGCCGGCGTTGTAATTAAAAGACTGTGATGTTTGTGTGCCGCAGTCTCTCCAAAGTGACGACTGGACTGACTCGCAAAACGTGGTGTCGCGTGTGTGTGCCTCGGTGAGATTTGTACAAATTTCGTATAGAGCTTGCACGCACCGCAGAGACTTGTGCAAAATTGTGTAGTGGGCGCAATTTTGCCCGAGAAGGTATTGTGTCCTGTGATATGCCTGACGCTACCTGTTGGTCTAACGCTTTCATTTCAACGAATTTCGCAATGAGAACGAAAACTTTGAGATTAATTTTGCTTTTTTATTGAAGATCAATTATTTTTGACTAAAAGACGAGGTCAACCAAAAGCAACAAGTGAAGCGGATTTTGTCATCTAAGAACTGTACATGATTCCATTGGCCGTTCAGATTTGTCTCCGACCCAAAGTCACTCCTTTTGTATATTATGAGTGGTCTCGATTTCTCGATTGTCCACTGCACGTGGTCGACTGCATGCTTCCTCAAAGGAGATCCGGCAATGTTCTTGTCAGGCTCTTTTAGCCCGCGGCTCGAGAGAAGACAATGTTTGCTCTAACGTTGATGCCTTTACGGATATCTCGAGCATTCTTGCCATGGCTTAGGGGATAGCGTTGGATTCGAATATGAGCTGTGTAGGCCTCATTTGCAGCTTATATCAGACGCGTTTAACAAGGCTTGAAGTCCTGAGCAGGTACAGCGAAGGCTTCCTTACATTAGGATAACTAACACTGCAGTCTCTTTCAACCGCTGCGTATTTTGAATCTGACCATATACTAGCATTGCTCCAATGTTTTAAAGCTCAACTAGGGCTATGCCATTATTGTACATTGCTTCTGTAATTCCAAAAATATCGGATACAATTGATGCTCCGACTAAAATTAATTTAATGTAATAGCTATGAATAGTAGTAAAGATGCTTAATAAAAAATTAGATCAGCACTGCGAAAAACGAACAAAAGGAACTGTTGAAATTTAGTTTCTACGATTCGCTATCTTTCCAGCAGAGATGTCAATTTCACTCAAGAGTTACCCACTAAATACGGAGCCCTCAACTGCTGCTACCTAAAGTATAGCTAAAGCAGCCTGTGTCAGGGAGCAAAGAAGGCAGTAAATCTGGATCAGTGCAGGAGAGCACAGCTATCCCCAGCTAACTCATGAAAGCTCAAATTAACGATTACATTTTGAGACCGTAGATATTAATTCATAAACTTGAGCGCTGCAGGCATCACTAATTCACGGAGGTCTCAAATCACATCAGATACCGGATTGACATGCAACAAACATTTGCTGTTCGAACATTAGGACACCCGACTGTATTTCAAAGGTTTGTTATGTTGCACTTGTTTTGGAATCTTTCGCAGGGGTTGTTTCCGTCTTGTGCTAAAGTTCCCCCCGGTCAGACTCAGCTGGCGTAACGCACTCATCGGAATCGAACTGATCCAACAAACAATGTCAGCTTCTGATCAAGACAAGTGCATTTTATTCAACATTAACGTAATTTTTAGTAGTACTCAAATAGAAAGCCACAGATATTCTAAGTACAGGAATAAATTTTCACGCTCACGTTCATTTTCAGGTAAATATTAAAATTGTCAATCATAACTTGCAAAATGTGTATGAGGTTCATTGCAACCTCTTTACATATAGCTATAAATTGTGACACTGTGAGAAATTAAACTCAAGCAATACGACGAGGTCTACTTTATT
>VOMN01128922.1:0-11764 GCA_014899125.1 Orchestia grillus | reverse complement strand
GTTTACTGCACGTCTCAAGAAGCAATCTCTGCAGGTCCTCGTAGACGTCATGATCCGTTTGGTCGGCTAGTCACCCTTCCCAGTTTATCCCGTTGAGGTCATCTATTTCAATAACTCTCAGTAGCTTCAGTATTTGTCATTACAAGAGTGCCCTCTAAGCGCATGTGCATATTTAGAACGGAATGTTCTATTTTACTGCTTGAAAGTGTGTTCTGTGATATGAGCGTAGAACATATTTCAGCACGCTTATGAAACCAGCATTCAAATAGTCGTCTAACTTAGCTGCAACTTGTTTTCGATAACCTCGCTCAATTGTCTTGAAAAGTATCATTCCCGGTAAAGCTCCATCCAATTTTACGGTATGCATCACCTCCTTTACGTCTTGGACTTGTGTTCCTACTCTCCTGTAAAGGTTATCATTAGAACCGTGTGACAAAAAGCAACGAACTCCATTTTTTCTTCTTCGTCGTCCTTCACTCAGTGAGTGCAACAAAACCACGTCATCGGCGTTCCAACGAGAGCGTCAGCTGACGTCCCTCGTGAAAGTTGTTCGCTTTTTTGGTGAGTCGCTTTGTGCGTTGGTGATGCATTATTCAGCCCATTTCTGGGCGCAGCGCTCGGTTGCGGCCGAATGCAGGTTTTTGAGCGGGGAAAGTTTTCCATAGATCTCAGCCCTCATACACAAAAACCTGACGATAAAACGTTGCTCTGCAGGGGGATCGGTGGACGATCAGCTGCTGAAGGTAAGGCCAAGAAGGTTATTACGAAGCAGGTTTTGCGAAGTTTAATTTGGATGCTTCAAGCGAGGCTATTCAAACGAGTGTTGAGGTGTTTACACCAGTATTTTTACGTTTTGAGACTGTTTTAACCAAAAAAGTATGGTTGTCTTGCTTATTGCTGGTGCACTGTCGGGTATGACTTCTCTATATTTAGGTTTGATTCATGTTTACTCGAGGGAAGATAATTTCACAGCCTTCACTTTTTGGAAATAAACATATTAAAATTTGGTAACAGATGAAACGTGCTACTTTTGCTATTTAGATGTAAGATTCATCCGCAATTAAGATCTATATGAGAAAAAGGTGCCCTGCATTTTATAATGTAGAAATTTGTAGAGCACCGGAGCTTGCTTGCTTTCACGATCGTAAGCTGTGAATGCTGCCTTGCTTGAGCTCGGAGAGCTGTAAGAGGCATTGCGAATAATTCGTTCAGCACAGAGCGGTGTTTTCAATCTGAACAAAAATTGCAGTCTTTTTCAGGACTCCTGTTTCCATGACTCTCTGAGGTTCGCGTAAAACGAAGTCTGACTGCTTAAAATCGGTCAAATCGGTTGTTATTCAAGGAACCTCCGCACCAAATACCACACACCCGAGTTACTTACAATGCAGCGAGCTCAGGTCGGCTTAGCGAGTGATTCTGCTTTCGAAAGTTAAATGTTTTCAGTGTGCAACTAGGAGTTTCATTCTCTCCTCGGATAATTTCACTAAGTCAGCTTGAACAATTTGAGTTCAGCGAGAAAACTGAAGTCTTCTCTCAGTGCACGCGATGCTTGACCGACGGTTCATCCTGCCTTGGAAAATTTGCTCGCCATTTTCACCTCGAGCCCGATCATGAGGGCGGAATGGAGCACCTGGGAGCTGTTTTATTTTCTTCCGCTCAGGTTGCGCGAAGGCCTCCGCTGCGGCTGTTATGTGTCACGCCAGAGAAATCATTGAGGAAACTCTCTTTGAGCTCTGAGATAATCGCGTTCATATGATCATGTGAACGGAAATTTCACTTAGATTGGAGGCCACAACGAGCGAAGCTTTGTGTGACTCGAACTGTGCGATGATATGTATGTAAGCGATATGCTTTAGGTCTTCTTTATATATTTCTTACGTATGGTACGGTAGAAGCGAAGGAAATAGAACCTGAATAGACAAGGATTGTGCATTTGCAAAATGATCGTTTCTTCAGTTCATTTTATGGCTTCCTTGTAGCTTTGTAAGAGTTGATGGCGAAAATCTCAAATCTTTTCAGCAGAATATTGCCAGTATCGTTTTACGAGGCATCGCCTTACGAAAGCCGAACAAAATTGGTCCCGCAACAATGACACACCAACAATCTGCCCTCGCCTGTTCAGAATGAGAGAGAAGAACATGAAGGGCTTCACAAAATGGGGTCTACAGAAAGTGCTCTCGCCGAGGTGATTGTGGCGCGACATCAGCCCATCAAAGTAACTTAGTCAATAACGGCCCTAAAGAGATAATACTTTTATGACAGACGTAATGGACGGCATGAGAAGGTTACACGTTCTTAGTCATTCTTAAAGCAAAAAGTTTGAACTGTAAAACACAATGTAGCGTTGGATAAAAAACACAAGCACTGCAAAACATTTGCGGATACTGGGGAGAGTACAAACAAAGCTCCATACACTCATCACAAATACTGCAAAACAATCACCCATATATACTGACTAGAGTACAAAGCTACATACGTTCAAGACAAACACTGCAAAACACTCATCCATGCATACTGACAAGAGTACAAACCCAACACAGGTACACACACACACACACACACACACACACACGCACACACACATTGTAAGCACCTCTGAGGGTCAAAAGGAAAAACAGGGTCCAAACAAATCCACTCGGTACTCGTGAGTCAATAATTGTCCACACCCATTGTCAGCACCCCTGAGGGTCAAACGGGAAAATAGAGAGTCCATACGAATCTACTCGGTACTCGTGAGTCAATAATTGTACACACCCATTGTCAGCACCCTTGAGGGCCAAAAAGAAAAACAGGGGGTCCAAACAAATCTACTCGGTACTCGTGAGTCAATAATTGTACACACACACCCATTGTCAGCACTCCTGAGGGTCCAAACAAATCTACTCAGTACTTGTGACTAAATAATTGCACACACGCACCCGTTGCGGACGAAGTTGCTCCAGAGCAGGATGGCCGCCTCACTCATATCACGCAGGGAGAAGGAGAGGTTGTGGGGCGCAGGGGACAGTGGTGAGCCCAGTATTAAGGAGACCTCATCTATAGCAGGATCCTGGGGGCACAGACGTCCTCAATGAAGCCCAGTCACCTCAACTGGACAATAAAAAAGTCGATATCTTGGTTTGCAAGCACATGACCGGATGACATGATTACCTAGTTCTAAGCAAAGGATTTTAATTGTTATTTTCGTTTCAAGTTTCATTTTAATGTTGACGTAGATATTATCTAAAATGGTAGAGACCTGATGAAGATCTATCCAATAGAATTTAATATTTATCCACCAATAGGATATCAATTATCGGAATGCTTTTGCTTCTAGGCACATAAGCATGGGCACGGCAAAGGTATGTATTGAAAATGCATACCACTTATGCATAGAAACTTGCTTATGATTTAAAATAGATAATAATCCAATCAATATTTCAGTTCAAACAGCGAGAGCGCATATAACAAGAGTAAGCTTTTCATCCAAGGGATTTCTTAATATCTACATTTGCATATGATTGTGTCAAACGTATATTT
Source organism: Orchestia grillus (assembly GCA_014899125.1). Lineage (NCBI taxonomy): Eukaryota > Metazoa > Arthropoda > Malacostraca > Amphipoda > Talitridae > Orchestia > Orchestia grillus. The sequence continues at coordinate 8,245 of VOMN01128922.1, read as the reverse complement.
AAAAAATGAACGAAACACCGCTTTCAGCATTTCTTCTGGTTTCATATTTCGTGGGAAACTGCCGTCCATTCCTATGAAATTTTCCTGTGATATTGCTGCTTATTTCTTTAATTTGACTGGAATCTTAAAAGACACAGTCGAGGTAATGTTGATGCCGCATATTAATCAGTTGATTTTATATACCACTTCCATTCAGAATACTTATCGATTTACTAGTATAGAAACTCATTTTTAGCATGAATTTCAGACAGTTAGAAGCTGCTTTTCCTTTAATGATTTCGTTGTTCTTCTCGTGAAATTGATCAATATGCTGTTAGTTTCACTCTTTTTTATACATACACTAGATGACCCATCGACTGGAGTAACACGCATTCCTGTTCAAAAAATCAGTGCCAGTGTTGATTACCTTTGTTTAATTTCTGTTATAACCGATGGGTGTTTCAAGACTTGCGCATCGATCGAAAGGGCGGTATTAGATCCAATTTTAAATTTCTTCTGTGCACCTCACGTTCAATTCTGCCTTGCCGAAGTTTTAGTGTTCAGACTTCGAAACTTAAGAAAATTAATAGATCTGAAGCAGAACTTGTTCTACCATGTTTTAAAACATCTTGTTACATTTCTATCCCGATTGAAATAGAGGTGTTACACTGTTTCAGGTACTCCTTGCAAGCTGAATTTGAAAATATGAATACAATGCCGCCATGAATTCCCAAAAATAATTGCATTTCCCACCCCTATCCTACACTAATGAATTATTCCATTGCTTTGGACCAAGGTCAAGTAGGCTGGAACTGTTTAAACGTGTTTACGATGTCATTGCTTTTCACTGGCGGAGTGTCCTTCACTCTAATCGCTGTATAAAATTCAATAAGTGATCAAAACTTCATCAAACAAGTGTATTAGTCGCAAAAAATATTGTTTCAGCAGCAATGAGAAATATTTCAGAGGAGTGTCACAACATCTCTGCAAAATTTTACTCATTTAGTCGTCAATTGAGAGGCTTAAGCATGGCGGTTGTGCCACACAACCCAGCAAGCCCGCGTCGGAAGGATGGCTACTCGCTCTGATTGATGACCGTTTGCATGAGGCTATTCCACCGGAAGCACCTGGTGTTTGGAACGTCATTTCTAATTTCCCATCAACTTCTGAGCTATGTGAAATAAAATAGTGTTCTACATGTAGTTAAATTGTCTTAATTGATTCTCGTATGGTAAACTTTAATTATACTGCAGATAATTACTTGATAACTAACGGTTGTTTTGAAATAAAATGACAGGGTGTATAACGAAGAATATCTTTGTTACGTTTCCTAGAATAGCATCTTAACCAAACGAATACGCCGATGTTGCCATACAGTCAATGGAGCCGGCGACATGTGCCACAGAAATCTTTCCCTTAGAAAGTTGCACGAATAGTGATCTGAAATAAGTCCTGACAAATTCATTTCTGCCTTTCACGAACATCTTGTACTTCTACTCAAAGTTGGGCACTTTTTCAGAGAACTGAGAAGAACGTCAAACGAAGGCAAACGCCCCTAGAATTATTTTTACAGAAAGTCAACTATGAAATTCAGAAAAAAACCTAATTAGTGAAAAGCTTCTTCAGAACTAATTTTTGACATTTAATTCACGAGCGGAGTATACGTTCATAAACTGAGTATCAGATTGACAAAAAGTTTTAAAGAGTTCATTTCCTGTGAAATGATTCGATAATTGAAGGCGATGGAAGGTAAGCGGCCACGAGCAAAAAAGGGGTCTGAGGAATATCTCGTGAGAAGCGGCTTTTTTGAGTAAAAAATAAGAACATTTGAAGAGTACATGACTAGAATTGCGAGACAAGATTAAATGAATCAAGATTTGAAGCAGTTTCATACTCTCTTTTCACCTTGTGTGGCCAAATGAGTATGAGACAGGAAAATGCTAGAGAGCGTCAAATCCTTCACTCATCACCTCGAGATAACAGGCTTGAGGCAGTATGATGATTTAAGAGTCCCATACGCGATCGGGATTGTCAATGCCAAAAACATTTGTTATAATTTCCCCCCCCCCTCCCTTCCACCCCCCCTCCCCTTACTCGGACTTTGCAAATGTCTTCGGCCAACGTGGAGATGTTATAGCATCTTAAGCTCGACAAACATCTTGATAACGTCCTAGGGATCCATTGTGAAACTAAATTGAAGCGAAATTTCAAGCTGTGTAGGATTTTTGGTGCTAGAATGAGCTATCTACCACTCGCACCATCACTGCACTGCTGTGTTATTCTCGATCAGAGTTGCGCTCCACTCTAAAACGTTTCATGTCTCGATTGAAGCATACAAATTGTTTAATTAACGATGAAAACAAGCTGTAATTGGGAATTTTATGTACGTCGTGTGATTAGGAGACGTGTGCTTCAGTAGTGAACAAGCAATGAAAAATTTCAAGGTAGAGAATGGGCTTTTCAATAATCTACGAACTGCCTCAGCTTTGTTCTAAATACATTACACATATTTTTGTGATTTCGAGGTCGTCCAAAATATTTTTGTTCACTGATGAAGTATCAATAATAATTTTTTTGTTCCTTAAAACTACTGACAGCTCGGATAATTTGATAAAAAACTGCAGCTGTAAAAGTAAAGTGCTACGATCTAGGTTTCGAAAACGTGTCTCAGAAAGTCGTCCATACGTTTGCACGGGAAACATTTTTTACGTCAAAATCCAGGTGAGTATATTTGTTGGACCTCAAGTCCGCGCAATTCCGAATTCGTAAAAATAAAATGTTGGAGAAAAATACGAGCATAGCTGGAATGGAATATTGGCGTCCTCGTCGCAATGTATTTCAAGAATTTTGGATGAATTTTGAAGTTTTCTGCAGCGTACTGGCAGAAAGGCGTCGGAAAATTCAACTTCAAAATCATGCCGCCGCGCGTCTTCGAAGTTGCGCATCTCGCTTTTGCTTTTCACGTGTCCCTCTTACAGACGTTGTGATCGAGTGTGAAATTCAAATGGTCATCGATGAAGTGAACGCTTGGAAGGCGCTGAGAAGTGAAGAAACTTCTCAATGAGATTTGTTTTTATCGCTGCCTTCATACATGAAATTATATGCTAAATCATAACGGCTATTAGTAAAAAGAAAATTGATTTTAAGAGTACGCTGATTACGTGGTTTTCGTACCCCAGAAAATACATGAGCAGCAAGACCACCTTAAGCCTTAACTAGCGACGCTACATTGAGTTGCATCGAGCTGCTAGACAGCCAAGTTCTGCCAGGTGCGCAATATTCAAATGAAGGAAGGCGTGTTACCTTGTCTATCTTTCAGGATGGCACCTTCCTGGTACAACGGGTAACACTGGTATTAATTGGCGTGACAGTAATTCAGGATATGTCAGGTATTTAGATCGGCCAGCTAAGTCCCCAAGCATGAACCCAATAAGAAATTTGTGCGACAACTTAAACCGACAAGTTAGGCGTGGAGAATATCATGCACCTTCTGAGACCGCACTATAAGATCAATTGACGGAAGAGTGGCGTAAAATCGACCAGGTGTACATTGAGACACTTATAGATTTAATTCCGCGCGGAATTATCGCCATTATTCGTGCTCGTTGAAGTCTACATCGTATTAGTAGCAGGTGACTAATTTTTTGCCCTTGGAGCTCACTGACACCATTACTAACTGACTCCTGACGTGTAAAACCTGTTCATATGTTGTGGAGTGTCTGAATACTAAGTGTCCGGGAAGCGACTGTTCGAAAGAGACTCTTTCGCCTGCCAAGAGCATGTGTCTTTCACCCTAATTATGTCATTCGTTTAAACATCTCACTCAAGAATTTGTTTCATGGATACGTTTGAAATAGTCTTATCAAATACCTTATTAATTCCGCAGAGATTATTTAACTTCGATTTTCACGAAGTTAATTGATTATTTAAAAAGAATACACGTTGATAGCATACGTACAGGGAGCCGGCCGGCATAGCATCTTACCACTTTGGTCTCGGATGTCGTGTTGAAGACGTAGAAGTAAACAGAGGAGTAGGGTGCGGCGGAGATCTGTGCTGCGGTCGCAGAAACAGGGGCCACAACAGAAGCGTCGTGCAGGGCTTGGTGCGTCAGAGCCCTCACAGATGTGGGCTGCTGTCGACCAGGTTGTGTCCAGTCGGTGTACTCTGCACTAACGGCCAGGAACAGCTCCTGTTCGTCGCGAGGTATGAAGAGGTTCAAGTTAGGATATCGAAGTGCTTCTTAGCGGAATCGTGGGCTGCAATCCCTACATATGAGTTTTCTGACTCGGTTTTGGTTTTTTGTTTCTAGCGCTTGCGTATTATGAGTGCTTGTTAATTTCTACTAACTAAAATTATCTTTTAAATTTGTGATGCGTAACTTGTTAGAAATTGAGCGACGACGTTATGGAAGATTTGTATCTCGGAAAATTCTATTAAACACATCTCACCCAAAGCATTCGAGTACGTTGTTGTCATTAAGTGTAAATGAATGTACCTAATTAAGTACACAAGAATTACTACTAATACTTTTTAATTTCCAGGGAACTTGAAAATCCCTGTGTGTTTTTAAGAGAAAGCGTGGTATTATAAGCTTGTTTACGGTAATTTGTGTAGGGTATACGGCTACATGCCATCGGAAATTGAATACAGGAATTTGAATTCATGTATTTAAGTTTGAATTACCTTCATGAACGCAAAAATGTTTTTTTTCTGTGATTTTCATGGCAAATCCGATAGGCGCCTTGATTGTCTAGCTTACGTAACGATTATTTATACAGAATGAAATTACCAGTCCTAAACTTTGCTCAAATTTCATCTATAAGACAAACAGCTGTGCCCAGCAATAATATGAATATGCTGATGGTATCCGTCGACCACCCCGCAGAAAAACAGTTACTTGAGAGAAGGAATTTTGCTGTGCGATAGTGAACAATTTCTATAGAAGTTTTTCATTATTGTCCTGTAAGCTTTGTAATACCAGAGATCCTACTTGGTAGAAAACACTTAGGTAAAAGAGAAAAGTCAAAGCTGGCATGTTTACCTCACGATATGTGACATCATTTTCCCATATATACTGATGCGATCTACATTCTGATGGCTCATATACTATAGAAGAAAAACGTAACTGCACATACAATGAAAACACAGTGAATGAATAAATTCATACACTGACCATACATGAAATTCGGAGCTTTTCTTTGCGGCTTAGCTTAGGAAGCTTATTCTCAATTTTATCAGCTTTCAACTATGTAGTCGAATGTGATTTAGGGGAAATTGTGCCACCAAGATGGTAAAAGATTCTGGGTAAGTAATTAATTACGAATACCGAACCTGTGGAAAATACTTGGTAAAGTGATTGGTCTGCAAAAGTATACTGCCCGCACTGCAGAGTTACTAAGGGCATGAAAACTAAAAAAAATTGATCTAAACATCAGTTGTAGCACGTCTAGTGAAATGTTAGCAACGCAAATAAAAAAGTACACCGAGAGGAATGGAATTGGCAGTGATCAGACCCAAGTTGTTGCAACGCTGCGTCTACGTAGAGCAACGCACGCAGTAGTCAACCCGCATTAATAATGAGGCCTTGGGACTCTAATCTGGCCGCTTCATCACTTATCGCGTTATTCTGGTGCCGCGAGGACCACATATCTGCTACGGCTCTCTCACGCAGGGGCCGTGTAATTACCATGTGCTTTTTGCAGCAGATACGAAGCCTAATCTCCCTCGCAAGCAATCGCGTTCGTTATGCCTTGGCTAATTATTGCTAGAAGTAATAAGGAGAGGATCCTGATAATGACCAGCTGCTGCATTCACCGAAATTTGCCTGAATTCAGATAAAGTTAGAATGATTGTCTTCACGTCTTTTTTTTCATTCAGCAGCCCGAGTCGTGCGTATACGAACGTCGAGTTTGGGAGATGCGGTCGGTAGAGTTTAGATACCAAAAATAAGTCATCAAAATGAGACCGCGCTAAAGCATTTCGAGGCGCCCCCAACTCTAAATAAAACTCCGAATCTCAGGGGCGAAAATAGACCAAAGTGCAACATTAGAAAGTTAAGGCACCGAATGATGAAAATGGTCTTAAAACTCCCGGTTCATCAGCAGGTGTACGTAAAGGTTCTTAGCTATGTTGACTTTTAAATGTTCGAAGATTCAAAACAGCTTAAAAAGTAGACATTGCACTTTCATACTCATCTAACATAAATTTCGATGAAGTTTTCACATTAAACTGAATAACAATCAATTGAGAATTCCACCTATGAGCAGGTGGAAACATTGGAGCTAATGAGAATAATTTAATTCAAAATCATTCACACATTGCGAATAAATCCTTGTTGAATTATATTCCCAGGAGCACCGCAATTCATTCGCTTAAAGCTTATATTTGCCGTGCAACATTTGTCTGCATTCACAAACAAGAGAACATCAACCGAGTTACACGAAGAAAATGAGAGCAATCAACGCTCGAAATTAAGTCTAAATTTCATTGACGATCGTGACCGTACGTACGAAGGTCGGAATATTAGCGCAGTAAAAGTATATCTTTATTCGTAATTTTAGGCCTGATTCGCATTGATCCAACACTTGTGTGTCATTTTCGAACTGACACTGTAACTTTTCGACCAGCCTTTAGCACAGTTCTGTGTTGAGGGCGATCAGGAAGATTGAATTATTCTTAATTGTGTGTATTCAATGCTTTCCAAATACATTGAATTTCTTCGCGCTTGAATGCCTCGTTTCTGCCTGTGAATTTCATCACCATCTTGAAAAATTGTCTCAAAAATCGAATGAATTTAACATTGCTTTATGTGTTGAAAAGCAAAGGAGGGATTCTACTTTCGAAGAAAATGTCTGGCAGCAACGTGAGGTATCGTCGACTCGCCAAACAAATACTTTTTTAAGAAAAATTTAACTGGAATTGCTTCTATCTGAGATGAAGAACAGTTGCTTATTCATTCGACAAAGTCTTTGAGCCTTTGGACGCTAAGAAAGAATAGCTGACACTCTCTTCAAATGTATTCGAAGGAGCTGCTATCGTCCATTCTTGAAGTGTCCAATGTCCGGACGGACAAGGGCTGGCGAGCGTTTAGGGGACAGGTGCGGCTCCTCTCATATGCCATTGCAGGCTCAGTAAAAAGGACACTTCTGGCCTACATCAATTCCCAGCCTCTGTAGCGGATCGACCTGCACGATGACTTTCCTATAAATGTTTGATGAGCGCAGGATCACGCCTCCGGTAGCAGCCGCTGCACAAAATTGGGCTCCGTTTTTCTTTCCGTGCTCATCCTGAAAAGAAAACCTCGTTCTAGCTCTGGTGACCGCGCCCTCAGAGCAGGAGCCTTCCGCTGACTCGGACAGTGCTGGGAGAGGCACGGGGGGTCACTGAGTACGCGGCGGGATGGGACTGATAAATATATGCACATGTCGGGGTTCGTCATAACTTTATTGAAATTATTTGAACTGGGGTAAGTGGCGTTTCTGCAAATTTCATTCACTGTGCTACGTTCAAATACGTAAATACGCTTCCTAAAAGTGTGAGCTAGGAAAAATTCATACGTTCTTAACAGAAAACCGACTCGCGAAATTTCCTTGTGTTTGTTAATAGCATTTTACTACTGAGGTATTTCAATAAAAAGACATCATCTGAATTATCCTTCCATACTGCGAGAAATAATTCGGTGTGGCCAAATTTACGTCAGTTAGAAATTAAATAATAAATTCTTTCTATTATGATGTTCACTTTAAATAATCAGCGCTGTGCCCCGTGTTTCTGCCCTCCTAGTGCATGTATCAAAATAATGTGGCAAAAATCCTGGAAGAATCCACGCTGAGCACTCAAAAGAAAAGGTAAATAATAGAAAATTCAAAGTTCAACTACATGGTTGAAAATGTAGCAAATGCCATTGATTTTCACGTAATTTGTAGCATTAAAGCAAAGGTGATAATTATTAAACAGCTTCATAAATTTTAGAAGGTAATAAAAATTTACATCAGTTTCAACAAGCAAACAAATTAACCTCACTCCACCAACAGATTAAGGTAACCACGTGCCGTTCTAAACTGATAGTGAATGCACAGGACACACCGCAGTCTGCTTGAGAGTGAGCAGTTATATCTTAAAATAACCGGCAAATAAAGGTGAAACACTTTTCAAATTTAGATTCTCATCAGGTTCAACTGAATGGTTTTCAAGTTTTGTCCATTATTTGCACGCTACCCTGTACGCCACCCTGCACGCCACCCTGCACGCCACCCTGCACGCC
>VOMN01128913.1:0-14100 GCA_014899125.1 Orchestia grillus | reverse complement strand
GAATATTTGCATACTCAACAGTGTTGATTTTAAGTCCTGCTCCAATAAAATGAGGGACATGATTTCACCATCGCTTGGAACATTTGCCAACACCATGACGGAGGCCGGATTTTTTTCTCCACGATAGGTTGAACTTCTGATAGGTCTAACGCAATTATCCACAAGTTTATGCGATTTGCGACCTCATCAACACCGATATTTTTCTTATCCACAAAGAAGTGGACAACTTCCCCAGGCCTCTTCAAATGATTCAATTACAATGATCTTCTTTCCTTCCAAATGCATTTGAATGTGTAATTAGGATATTTCGACGTCTTCATTTTGAGACCAAGTCTGATAGATACCTCAGTCTTAGGTACTAACTTGAAAACAAATTTATACTTCAAATGGTCACAATTTACCGTATACACCCTGTAACAGGCAACAATGTGAAAAAATTGACTGGTAAGAGAAAGGGCCCAAAAGCAAATAAATTTTCATATTCTACAAAGTTAAAATAAAGATTCAGGACTAGCAGTCATTCCCAGAAAATGGTTAGCAGGAGTGGTAGCCTGATACTCTATGTGAAATGCTCGTTAGTCTGTCCATAGCAAAGAAGCTGCATTAAGTGAACAAAAAATGACGGTGAAAGATAGCGTTTAGTTCTTAAATCCTATACTATATTGAAAAATACCACCGTTTCTATGATTCTAAATTATTTTCAAACAACTGTGTTATGAAATTCCCATAATATTTTTTCTAGATTTTCATTCGTCACATAGGTAGCGAGGAGAGAATGTTTTTAATTTTTCTCTTCACTTCAAGTGAGGTAAAGAATTGTTGTTTGTTAAACAATACCAACAGTTTGAAATAGACAAGCAAATTTTCAGAAGTCACGGGTACAACTTATCAGATTTGATCATTGTCTGCAGTGTTAGGAGGCACAATTCAAAGGAACGTAGAAAGGAGTGTAAGCCTGAAGACAAGAAAATTAACATAGGAATAAGACTCTCATGAACAGATTCTCGAATCTCTTCAAAACCCCAACAAAAATACCCCAAATTTCTTGAGAATGACTCTCTGGAAGCTATTAAGCACGGTGCTTATTCAAACCACTCATTTAATTAATCTTTCAAACTCATTAAGATGGTAATTAATTTGTCCCTAAAGTTAATTTGAATATTCATGCTGGCAGGAAGTGAGGGTAGAGCTTCCGAAGGGCGAATATGGACATTGTACTCTTGGAGCCAAGGGAAAATCACCCTAGCAGAGGGAGACATGAGGTCTACCCAAAGATCGGCCGCCACAGGACGCCCCTTAAAGCAGTCCTCGCAGCCACGAAATGACGACCGTTCACTCCTCTCTTCTAAAGAAAGCTCGATCATCCACAGAACAAAGACGTCAAATTATTCAAATATTCCATGGCTTAATAAACACACAAAATGAAAACTTTCTCACTGTATTTTTCCGCGCATGGAATGTGGAATAACAATCACTATTGACTAGATTTTTATGAAATGACAAAGACTAATATTTCTCCTGCCAATTCCAAACGTTTACTGGAAGCGAAAAGCGGTTTCTCCCCAGCCGTTCCATATGACAGAAGAGGTTTTATGCTAGAGGTCTTTAAAATTCGACCGATAAAATATCAGCGTCTCATAGAAATCAATGCACATCATACTAACGCACGGAAAAGCGATTCATGCCTGTCTTTTGAAACTTGTTAGTAAAATTTTAAATCCGGTTAAAAACATTAAAGTCGTCATAAAGATTTTTAGCTATCAGTAGTAGCACATTTGTTTGAAAAATATTACGCGTTTCAGGCAACTTTGAAAGTGAGATTTGAATGGCGACAGAGTGTACTGAAACGTGTGGGGTTGGTGTCCAGGACGCTTAGTGTTCAGCTTTGAGAGCCTCTTTGAAATTTCACTCAAAGAGTTAATGTGTACTCCGTGTTCATGTTAGGGTCCATTAATTAAGCAAACTGCGGCCATCGCTGCGGCAGACAACCTGACGGACTAGGTGTGAAGCCTTCAAGTTAATTAATTCTGCCTGGCTCATCAAGTGATTAGGCTCACAGGAAGCGCTTTATCGAGACCCGCAGCACGCGCGCCAGTGAGACGACAACGCAATGGATGAAAACGCTTTCAAACTTTACTATACGTTTGAAAATTGTGATACACCCCACGTGAAGTTGAGACTATCAAATTTTGAATAAAAATGTGTTGCGCCCTATGTTGACGAAATTGCAAGAATAATTAGGTTATTGTAGCATACCTACAGTAGTAAGAATGAATTATTGGGTGAGTTAAGAAACACAGTGCAATTACCATGAATAACATTGTCGACAGTTCAGTCATAACCTGAAATTAAATACGTATAAATGAAGCCAGTTTCGTGTAGCCATAAACTCATCATAAATAATTAGTATAATAGTCGGCTGAAAAGTGTTGTACTATATCGAATGCACGTGTCACGCAAAACATTGCTGCCCAGTTTCCCTAAAATTTTGACAATATAAATACGAATATAGTCACGTTCTTTCCATTCGGCAATATGGCCGAATGATGTCATACATGTGTGAGAAAAGAACCATGACTTATAATTTTAAGGTAATTTCTGAGAGTACAAGTGCTTTCAACGAATGTCAGCCTACGTACGAATATAACCGAGTCTGAACTCCTTTGGATTGGTACTAAAAGTAAGAATTTGTATTGAAAAATAAATTACTAGATCCAGTCGTTCACTTCTACAAAAGTTGAGTATGTCAATCTACAATATTCGAGAGAGGAGCTCTCTGAGGAGATTAGTGTAATTTAACACTGGAAGATATAATTCTAGAATGACACTAACATTAAGTAAGGGCTCGATGGATACCTCTTCTAATGTATTCACTGAACATAATATGGAGTTGCTTCATGGCCAGACATAAAATGAAAAAAAAAAACAATTACCGAGCTGCACATCTATTGTGAACTTTCTTCTCTCATGTCACCAAGCGTGAGAACACTTTCGTCGAGATATGGTTCGATAGATTATCAGTTATACACCGAGAACCTTATTATTTGATTATTTAAAGTAATTTGAATTTTATGTCAGCAGTAGCGATCTTTCATCGTTTTTATTTAGAATCCAATCCCACGTCCTACAGTTTATTGTATCCACAGCTTGGTGTGTCTTTGAAATAGAAAAATATGGAAAGCATTATTCACAACTAATTAGATAAAACATAAGACGTAATTGTAGTGAGGAACTATGAAGGAATAAAAAAGTTCCCTTTTACCTTAGGCACCACAGTCGATCGTCTAAAAATCTTCTTTGAGTCTAGATGGGAAGTAGGAAGACTGCAGACTGCGTTATAGGGACAAAGGAGCTTAAAGTTAAATTTGGATATCAATTTGGATAGCCATATTAAGATTTTTAAAGAGCTCTTGCGGGGCATGTTATTAAGCTCTGAAACCCTCACAGGACCTGGAGAAATGTTTACTTCGGTGAGACTTGTACTATCAGTTTTTAAGGCTTTCAAGTAAGGCTCTGATTTTGCTACTGATGTGTTTTGACTCCACTGATGTACGGAAGTCAAATAGCCTGTAAGTCCACTTTATGCAGTACTTACTCTTAACTGATGTTTTTAACTACTACGCTGTTATTAATGTAAGAATACTGCTTACAGTGTAAAATATAACTGGATGAGAATTGAAGCATTGTCTTAAACTACAAGGGGGAAAGGCAGATGTTTATATTACTATATCTGACGTGATAGCTTGGCAGTGCTAGACATTGTTATGAATTGTTTTGTTCAGTAAACACTTAAATACAAGATACATTGAATCCTCAAGGTTAAATATTAACATCGTACCATGAATGAATGACTGCTCTTATTGATGAAATATTCTAAAATTATCCTGAGAAACTTTTTCAACATAACTCTTTCAATCCCTGTTTAGCAATTCTTGCAAAGCAACGGTTAAATTATTCAATGTAGATTCACTTGCTACCCATTAGATATACACAGTTGAGAAACAAACTTTTAACTCCGATTTCCTAAGACCTAATAAAGCAGTGTGAAATGAGGGACATGAAATTTATTGCTTTAAAAGTGCGAAAAAATTCCCCATTTTGATCTACTTTCAAAATGAAATCAAGTTGTATCGCGTCCCAAAAATTTTCTAAACGGGATTAGCCAGTTTCTCTACATAAATGGGTACCAGGTGACTTATAAATAATTTTCGAAGTAGTCTTTCGGAAGCACATGTACACTTTAATCATCCCATGCTACATTTTGGCGTTCTTAAAATTCACTCAATCATCTGTTAATTTTTTTTATAATATATTTTTCATTCATTACGATAATGTGCACTTACGGGTTAAAAATTAATCTTAATCAATTTTCACGGGGTTATCACGAGTAGATTTAATCACTCCGGTTCGTTGAGTAGCATAAAAGAGGGTGAAGTACGAGTCCTGAAAAAAATATGAAAAACATAATATATAATAAATATATCGGCCGCCTTTTCGAGAGGTATTGCTTTCTTTATCCCACAAATTCAAATAATGCAGTGGTAACACCTTCTATTGCAACAACAAGAGAGCATAAAATTTAGAACACTGTTAACCTAAATTTATTTTTATTTTGCCTTGCTTAGCGTTACATGATTCAGTTGTATGAAGGACTCAAACTTTCGAGCATTTTCAGAAAATGAAAAATATATCTGAGCATGCAAACAAGTAGGTATGTATGTACCTTAGTTCTGAACGCTATAGAAGTATTGGAACGCTCAAGCCCACCTCGTCAGTGCTTACCATTTGTTGAAAATCCTTGTCTGGATAACGCCTATTTATTACAATTATCAGCCCTTTTTCCTGTATTCCCTATCACTCATCTGAGATTTCACAACCAAGAATTACTAATAATGATTAATCTAAATAACAATCTGCAACACATAAAAATTGCTTTGGTAACACGAAAATATATGTACTTCCACCTCACCCCCATAATAAAAGATAAGACAAGTTTCCCATCATTTGATTCTTTAAAACTGTACAATTAACGCTTCAAACAACGTTTTCAGCCGATTCAAAGAAAATCCATTCCCAATAGAGCGGGCAAATTTGAAGTTTGAGGAGCTGTTACGCCGTTAAACGGTTTCCAACCGTCACGGCATCATTCAAATCTTGGAATCTGCCAATAACAGAGACGAGCGCGCGTTGCCTCGGGCGGGAGCTACCAATCAAAAGCCGTGGTTAGCATTTGCATTCTCGAGCGATCTCTACGATCGACATGTTTGACGTCGATGCATTCGCAGCCAATGCATGGAATGCTACTGACAATTTTTATCAGCCGGTATGAGCAGGATCGGGGAAGTACGATATTATTATTTTCGCCCTTAAGGCGCAAGACGAGCTTAGAATAAAATACAAATTTTTCAACTGTTTCAAAATGATATAAGACCTTGGGGATGAAATTCGCTTTCAAGGAATATCCTCTGCAGAAAACATGAGCAAAAAAATAAGGAATCTAATCTATATTCATCGTTTGAATTGAGAGGGTGAAAAATAAAACGTCTGTGGTAATACTTGTAAAAATAATTCATTTCATACTAATTCTAGCTATCATACGTTTCATCATAAAGTATCTGTAAAAACTGGCATAAGAATGAAACAGTAATCTTACCCTCTTATCGAATTTGCAGTGCGGACACTTTACTTTAAATCACATCTGAAGATATGCATAAATATTGTTTCTACAGCTATAGAGTTTGCCTAACCGATAAAAATGTAATGTTTTTCTTATGTATCATATCGTAGCCCACGTCATAAAAGGAATGTAATAATGTAGGAGTAAATTTCATAACTATTTTTAGAAAATCCTGAGATATACATTCACATATATAGGCCCCTTTAATTTGTACTCATGCGAGGTCAGCACTTCCAATTTCAGCTGTAAATTTTGCTTGAAGGATTTTATGTCAGAAAATTCGAAAAACATGAAACCAATGGCGAATTAAGTTGGTTTTCAGAAATGTCCTGGCAACGACAAGCTTTCTTATTATATATTTCATACTGAAATTTTACTTACATAATAGTATTTACTACCGGAAGAGCTGTAGAGGCCTTGTTCATATAAAATATAACTAGCTGGTTGGTCTTCAGTTTGTACTAACGGGAAACTTCCCCGTGACCACTAGCCAAATGTATGAGTGTGCAGGGCCTGTTGAAAAGGTCACGGTACACTTTTCTAACAATGTTCGTTGAGACCATTTTTGGCATACAACCTAGAGCTTCATTTGACAGCAAGATGCATGAATGCAAGGAGCTCCACTTACATCGTTCATTATAATTATCATTCGTAATTAACTCCGATAGTCTCTCATGTAATATGTGTACCCAAGATAATTTTTTCCGTAACTCAAATTTAGTTCGTTTCAGGAGTGGGTTTGACTTAGCAAAAGTTGAAGTAACTAGCTAATGGTTTGCGTTTAAATAATTAGAAATAAAAGTATTAGATTGTCTGGAAAGTTATGGGCATTTGTTATTCACACAAATATAAGAAAATAAAGGCACTTTTTAATAAACTTTAATCAATTCAGCTGTTTTCATAGTAATCAGTAACCTTAATTTGCTCGCCTTTCAGGCAACAAATACGCCATCAGCCTAAAGTTTTATTGGTTTTGAAATGAAAATTTAATCCGCCCACAGTTTAACTTCTTCTAAGTCGCTAGATATTTTTTCTCGCATTGAGTTTTGCAGAGACAGAAACAGGTGTTGATCATTTGCATATGGCTCAATGTCGAGGGAATATGGTGGATGTGTTAAGAGGTCTCTGCAAAATTCACCTACCTCGTTCCAGTAACGTAGCACCCCTGCAGTCTGGCACCGTCTTGTAGCGGAACACAACTGTTGGTTATTGAAGGCCTTACGTGTATGATTTTTTTGGCGTAAATTTAACAACTGATCAGAGTACAAATATGAGTTATTGGTTTTATTTTGTGGGAGAATCTCACAATAAATAATAACTTTAAAATTCAGCCAAATATAAAGTTTAGCGTTTTTGATGAGTATGTTCATTTTGGTAGTTGTTTTTGGAGAATAATTACTCAAATCATTATTAAATCAAAGAGAATCATAAGTATTTTATGGGCAGTCAAAAATATTTTCAAGAAAGGAGTTGTATCGATTCACTTTAGAAGCATGTCACAAATTAAATTCCTGTAGCAGCGATTTTTCTCAGATAGTTTTTGAGGGCCACAGCATCATAGTGGGATGTGCATTTTCACGGCAGGTGTTCTTAAGCATCTTTTAAGCGTATTGAATCCTTCAGCAGGCGTCTCAGTTGTGATATTCAGTATTTTTTTTTATCCAAACCATTCTCATCCAATTTCAAGGTCTCCCCCTGCGAGGATCGAGGATCATCTTCTAGGCTGAGTCTCTCCACTTAGAAATTTGAAAATCAGCTTCGAACAGCAGTATGATCGCACACAGCGTCATGATCGCCATACACTTCGCAATTATTTTTGCCAGTTTTTACTGTATTTTCATTTTTTTTTTCTGTAGAAAAAACATATCTACTCGAAAATATTAGCTTTCGGAATTAATTTTGATTGACAATAACATAGAATAGAAACTGAAAAAGAATAGATAGTGGCAACAGGAACGAACCGAGTAGTCTGTTTTTGGACTTCTACCCAGGTACTCTGCGTTACGCGGCAAGATTAATATATCATGATAACATCACATTGTATCACATCGTCTACACATTATCTGTTGCGCAGACTGAGACCAGGGACAAAGTATTGATATTTTGTTACCTCATACACTTTTCACAACGGAACTTTCTTATGACGCAACAAACGCAGTCATCCTGTACAACTTACTGTTACATTGACAATCATATAACTCAAAGACTATGTATAAAAGTATCAACCCGACAATAAAATCCCTATGCAACGTTCACATACCTACAAGCGTGAACATAACTATAAAATAAGTACCTAACATTTTTTCATTAGTGCCAAGCTGAATTTAGCGAAATAAATTGATTTTTATCGTACAACTAATGCAATGATCAAGACGTAAATATGAATGACAGCATACGTATGTCACACACACAGTAATAATGGTTGTTTGGACAACGTATCAAAAACGTACGTCACACCCATGAACGAAATTTATTAACAAAACAAAATTAAAATGGAACACTAAATAAAAGGGAAAATATACATAGATTAATAAAATATTCAACAATGAAGAAAAAAAATAAAATGCCTGTTACTGTTACTGCAACTCTTTCAACACGCATGCGACACGGATTACAAGGGCTCTCATCATTACATCCGACACACTAATAATAACTTTTCTTTCATTTCTACTGAATATGCCAACTGCAACGAGACACGTATGCGATAACTCGTTCCGAAAGATCGACACATGCAGGTGTGTCACTAAGCAGTTACCTTTTATAAATCAAAGTACGTATGGATACAACACTGTAGAGCTTATTAAAAAATGGAAATCAAAATTTACAGATGATGTAATTTATAGAGCATAAAGTGATAAGAATACAGAGGAATGAGGAATTTCTCATATTCTATTACTCTAAGCAGAGCACTTATTCAGTATAATTTTAAGCCAATCAAAACACAAGTTTGTATTTATAAATCATACAGTCTTTCTGCCTCTCTTCAGATCAGTAGTGTTTAATTTCACTTATCTCGGTTGGCAGGCGGTATGAATATTAGAATAAATTCGAGATACAGTTTTATATTGCTGCTCAAATATTTCAACCAAATTTTGCAATTATGTTGAAAGAAAAGCTTGCGTTTCTTTTTTGGCAACTTATAGAATGAAAGCACTAGGTAAATATTATATTTATTTAGATAACTCTCATTTTTTAGCCTTGCAATGATAGCATGCTATTTGGAACACAGCATTACCCGTCTGCTCACAAAATCCGTATATAAGTATGGCTCCACTGCATGTTTCATGCTCGGCATCATACATCGCTCAACACGTTGAGTTACGCATCAAAAATCGTTACGTTACAAAATCTTAGACGACATCTACCTTTTAAATCGACCAATGCACAGGTTAAGGACAGACGCAAGTTCGTTTGGTTTATCATCAAATGGGTGTAACTTTGCCAGAGTAAAATACCGTTCAACACTTCACATCGTCAGTGCTTCTGAATCATTCGTTTAATTTTTTCATGTTGTATTGGCGCTGCTTTCGGATCAGGCACCACAGGGCTTACACTTATCATACTGGTAGGCCGACATAGTTCATGATTCATTCCTTTAGAATGACGGAACATTCTTCACCCACTACTGGTCGAAACAATTCTTGAAAGTATTGACAATGCCACCGGAGATTATACTTTCAGGTAGCTCGTTTCAAACGCTAACGATTTTATCCGAAAAGAAATTCAGGGCTTGGGATGTTTTGAATGCTTTTCCAATTAGTTTATGGCCGTTATTGTCTCTTCGAAGAGCCCTTCTGGGCTTGCATCGTTGAAGCCAACAATATATTTGTATGTCTCAATTAGTGGACCTCGTTGTCTTCCTGGTCCGAGCGAGAAGAGTTCCAGCGGCTGATGACTCAGTGTATAGCTGAGTTTACGGAGTTAAGGAATCATTGGGAACTCTTTCTATTTTGTTGATATCTTGCTTCAGTGTTGAGGACCATGGTTGCACTGCATATTCCAGGCGTGGTTAGGTAAGTGCTTTGTGGTGGGGCATTCAATATTTCTTCCTCTGAAACCAAGAATTCTAACAGCATTTTTGACGCTGAAAGGAGGGGAATTCGAAATGAAAATTCATAAATTAATTGATGAATGAACGCAGAACACACATATAGTGGAAGGAAAAATTGAGCTAAGATCTAGTTCTATGTAATATAAGTTTCTTTAGCTGAGGTCGAAAACAACTATTTTGAAGATCGTTTCGAATTTTTAGGAAAACCAAATAATAAGTTCCGTAGTATATCGAATATTAGTTCTAAAGTTTGAAACTTTAATTATTATCCGCTTTGTACTCCCATTATAAACGAATAGCATTCAGATTGGAATGTTAGACATTCACTAAATCATAGGTACTTCGCTGGAGAGTGCTGCATTTCAGAGTGAAATCTGTTCCAGCCAATTTGATCCCAATAAGAGGGTGGTCACACAACCGTTAGTCGTATTAAGTTGCCACGTATCTAGCTACCACGGAAACACCTCCAGTCTAAACGGTTACTGTTGCTGCCAAGTTCGCCTTGAAACTTCAGGAGACGGTGTAATGTGGCCTCAGCAGGTCGCTGGAACTATCACGAGAGAAATGAAAGTGGATCGGGCTGAGTGCAAAGGAAAATATTCGCTACAAGGTGCCAAGGTGAAGAAATACGGGGTAATGGAGTTCCAAAGGCTTACTGAACAAGCTAAAGGCGTATGTCTTGTCTCCAAATTCAACAGATAGCAAACTATTTTGTGATGGGCGCAATTAATCACGGAAATGGAAAGTCAATTACATTGCATGCAATCGTACTGTAAATTGGTAGACAGTATCAAAAAGATGTTCGTATATCATCCGGGGTTGTCTTCAGGTGAAGTTTCATTTCATTCTGAAGGCTGCCAAGCCGATCCCTATGAAGAGGACAGCTTATTCAAGTCATAAATTGCCAGAGAAGTCTACGTAAAATTACACGTCACAATCGTTTCAATTTTTTACGGATACAAACAGTTTCAGCGAAGCCTTAAGAATGTTTTTTTCATTATGCGGTCTCCTGACACCCCGAAAGGGCCACAGGTGCTGCAGGTACTGGTCTTTGAAAGTCAAAAGCATCAAGGGCAGTTTGACGCCGACTCTACACACTCAGTCTATGCCCAATGTGTATGATGTCGAGATCAAGAGAACAGAAAATCTATTTCTTGAATGAACTTTGCGATCATTCATAACTTATCCTGTCCTCTTGGAGAAAGTGTCAAATATTAATGTACACGACAAACATTTTCCAAACTTGTATTTTTGCGTCCAATTTCATAATTCATATTCAAATTCTTCAATTCGAGTTATTTTAACCGTTTTCCTCACCGTTTTAATTCATCTTGAGCCTTGTTTTAACATTTTTTTCACCGTGAATGGAGCGATAAGTTTATTCTTAGTATAAAGTACATTATATGGTGTCTCGCTGTTTACAATCCGCAGGAAGTTTAAGTACTTTAAATTCAAGTGAATGAACCCAGAACAGAGATGCATCTACTAATATAGATGAAATGAAGGCAGAAAATTTGATTGGTTTGAGCATTTTCTTATCAACCAAATAAACGGATAGTTATACAGACCAACGCAGTAAACTGATGTGATGCGAATTGAAAATTAAATACATCCCCTCTTGTCTTGAATGACGCTCACCCCAGCTCTGCAGCCAATTTTTCGGCAATCGAGGAAGACTTCGCAGTAAATTAACCATCGTCCTTTAATCAAGGAGCGAACTCTAACTCTACATTCCTTGCCTTGTATGTAGAAAGACGATTGCGTGCTCTGTAGTTTTCTGAAACTCTTCGACAACTTTGTGAACCGTTTGGAAACGAATTTTTAACGTAGATGTAATCACTGAGCTATTTCCTTTCTTGGGAAGGGTGATGATAATTTTTTCGTCAACAGGTACCTAATATTGTAAAAACTCTTTAGAAAAGATTGAATAACTTCTGTTGGCACAAATAAAACACACCCTGTAGAAAAGTGTAAATCACAGGGAACTTGCGCTGTCCTGGAGTTATGGTCTTACCAAAGAAAGAGTCTTCAAACTATGTATATCGTAGTTATGTAGCCTTTTACATTACGATACATATGCTAAATTGTGGTGCAAACAAATCGCATGAATATATTTTCCAACATGTTCATTGACAAAGAATCATATTTTTTACAGTATTTGGTGACGTTGATACACCGATGCACACGTATATGTAAATCATTCTTCTAATACATTTTTCCAGTTCAGAAAACATAGCCTCACTTAAACGGGCTGAAGTTTAGCTCTGTCCCAATTATCATAGCGGGTGTGACAGTGACTACATTGAAATTTTACCCTTCGTTCATTGGAATGACACTCACGGAGTTCCCAGACATGACTGCGATAGACTTTGAATGGGGTTGATCAAATTGGACAACTACTTTCTCGTAATCACAATTTAATTTAATTGGAAAATGGAAAGCCCGATGTCTCTTACTGAACAACTTTTCCCTCAGACTGGGTGTGAACACGTGTCGCTAAATTTTCTATTCTTCGGTGATCTCGCATTCGTGAAAATTTCGTGCTGTCCGAGTGTTGTTTTCCCTCAAATCGTCGGAATTCTGATCAAACTGTATTATATTTTGAAGGCTAACTCTAACTCTTAAAATGTATTTTGAAGGCTAACTCTAACTCCTAAAATGCAAATAGGTATTATGCTCTTCCTGTGGTTGGTATTCCAGAAGTTAGCGATAATCACAACCCCTCATTTCCATCGAGTGGTAACGCCTCCAGCTCAGGTCCGTAAGACTTCTGCTGCTGACATTTTTTCTCTCCCGTCCTCTGTCGCACCTTTTCGCGTCGCCCTACCAGCTGTCTCCCCTCAGCTGTTGAGGAGAGCCCTTGTTGTAGAAGTCTCGGAAGTATTCATTTTCGTGGCGTAGCTATACTGCTTGTTTCCTACACTCTGCTTTACCCAGTCCGCTACAATCACATGTCCACTCCTGTGAATTGAAATATACATCGCGCGCTGACTAGGCACCTATCAAAGGAAATATCTGCGCTACGCACCAACATGCGAGTATATTGAGTCACCTTAAATGAGAGACGCGCCAGTGAGACACGACTTCATTATAGCGGTGGTCAACGCTGTCATATACCGTAGACACTGAGACGAAAGGGCACTTTTAGCAGGAACGGTTCATCGTCTTCCCATATCAGTGCGGCGATGACAGAGGAAATTTCTATAATGCCGTGGAAAATTTGTGCCTGGTCTACCGCTTTAAAAGCTATTCCAAACTATTATATAGGAGTGTTCCAGCCGTATGATGCACTTGATCTTCTCATGCAGCTATTATGAAGCATACACTAAAGTTATTTTCATCTCAGATAACCCTCAGCACCTTGTCTCCCATTCGCAGATTCAGCTGTTTTATTATTTTTTTAGAATTATGAACGAGACTTAGAGTTTAGCTGCCGTACATCCATATTTCAGTCTTCTCAGTACTGCTGATATTCTCCAGCTTTCGCAACCTCATGGTTTTGACTCACCGGTATTTTCTCTTGTCGCACGAACACTTACTTAAATTTGAAGTTCAACCTAGCTGAATTGGACCGAGTACGTTTATCCAGTTACCAAATGTAGCGAAAGACAATGCAAAAAAATTACAGAATATTGTTTGGCTTACTTGATTAATCAGTTTACTCAATAGATTTTGCATTTTATTAGGTGTACAGTATATATGACTCTTGGTGACCAGTTCAAAATCATTGCCGTTATGATGAATCTTTGCGCAGCACACCCAAATAGTGTTATACTTGGTTGGCTCGAGTGAATTAATATATTGAAATTTCACTTCAACAGGGCTCAAATCGATCTAAATCAAAATTTTGATGTAGGCCTTTTAATAGCACTAGATTAAAAATTTTTAATCTTTTCCATTTCATTCTTCTAAGTTACATTTAGAAACAATGCATGATATTCGTAATGCTGAGCGTTTGAATTTTTAAGTGCTCTGTGAACACCTTGAATTCACGCTCAGATAAAATCAGACTCCCTCAAACAAGACTCCTTTGTTTGCTAATTAACTATATACTCGTTAGCAACCGTAACTTGACTCTGCCCCAACTCTCTAATGCTGATATCCTCCTTAACTCCTTAACTTGTTTACATAAATTTTAAATCAGCTTTCTCGTGTATGTAAACATAGGTATATGAGATTCTCTAAGGACTTAGACCTCTTCATAGTCGTGGAACACTCACAACCAGATTTTGCCATCATTATTTTTAAAGAATATTATGTACGGGATCGAAGTTTGATGTAAATTGAAGAAACCACTGCTCAACCAACTTTACGAATTACGATATTCGCGCTGTATGTACGAGTAGTACACGAAATTGTGCTTCAAAATCAA
>VOMN01128907.1:0-16372 GCA_014899125.1 Orchestia grillus | reverse complement strand
TTCTTAATATAAAGTAAGCCTAATTTCTTAATATAAAGTAAGCTTAATTTCTTCGTATCTAGTAAGATAAATTTCCACTAGAGAAAATTACATTATTTCACTTGTGACTCACGGTCAATTTTGGCGGCATGGTGACGCTAGTGGAATAGAATATGGCGACAGGATCGAGTCGAGGGGTCCATATTCTCGGGATGTTACCACAGTCCCATGAAGTCAGACTACGAAATTAACATTCTGTGGTAATGTACCTCACATCATGTCACACCATCGATACATATCGTCGATCGCTCTTTGTTCATCGTTTTGCCTCAACAAATACCTTGACGCGAACATTTTGTCACCTGATACACATTTGGAAATCGAACTCTCGTGTTAACGCATCAAAGGCTGTGTTCTCACAGTATATATCTACGTTCTCATTGATACGCATTACAGAAGGGAGGTGCATTACAAGTAGATGCAAGTAAAAATTCCTACAGTAAACAACCCATCTAGCACTTTTTACTTCGCTGAACTCGCAATGTAATTTTAGAATTGTTCACACTTTTCCTTTATTTTCAACATGCAGTCTATTTGTTGGGTTTGGAACAACTATAATTATTACACGAATACTTATGAAAACATTAGTGCGTCTCATACACAATATCTGGATTCGCTTATATACAATGTATATGTTTTCACAACATAGGTATAGCTTATGTTCGAGTTATAACAATACATTAGCACGTAAATAATACTTTACTAAAGATCTAAGTATTTAAGAACGAGTGGAGTACGACCTTGTGCACAACAGTACACACTCTTTTAGCACATAATTAATACTTTACTCAAGATCTAAGTATTTAAGAACGCGTGCAGTACGACCTTGTGCACAACAGTACACACTGTTTCATGATTCTATTTTGAAAATCGTACACGAACGACATCATTTCTCATGTAGCATAGAGAAACCTCACTGGCACGTAAGAGCCACCTCATGTACATACACATGTCGACTTGTACATGTACAGGCGCCAGCACAATTGTTCCAACACGAGATGGCGGTCACCCTGCTGGAGTAGAATCCTATTGTTAGCATCCCACATCATCGTCAGCTTTGTAGTCATCAGGAGCCTTCTGTTCTCCGGTCACGTTGTGTTGACGGTGTATTTTGATGAGGCCCCACGAGGGCTTCTTCCTATGTGCTGTGGTGCTTCAAGATTCAAGATATTGGTGCACTTGCGTTCATTCACATAACACGGTGGTCGCAGTAACGTATTAAATTGTGGTTATTTTTATCTCATTCGTGTCTGTTTGGGGAGTTTGCGGCGCCTGAATGTGGGGTACAATTTTGATGAGTTGGTTTCGCTTTTTGGGGTTATCCTCCTCGCAGTCCCTCCAGACTTTTCCTGCCTCTTTTATTATGAACACAAAAGCAATGAAAGCCGCTCGCAAGCTTATCATATTGATTGAATAGAATTATTGCGACAAAATGGGAAATGAACGTTTCGATTTCGAATGAATACATATAAGCTTGCAAGCGGCTTTTCTTTGCTCTTGAGTTCATAATGAAACAAAAGGTAAAGCGTTAATATTACTCTGTCTCTTACACGCCACTCCTGCCTCGGCAACGGTCCGGTTCGCCAAAAATTCTCGCGACATTCACTTGAAGAAAGAAGCGAAAGCTGGCGATGCCAGCCACCCAGGGGTCAGGAGATCACCTCTCGAGTGTCTACGAGGAGGCGGTCCCGGTCGTGACTTAAAATAGAGGGTGGAATAAGCGGACCACCGAACCGTGTGGTGGGTGCGACTTGGCCTTGATCCGAGCTCCCTAGCATGATGAAATGGAAGGCGAACAATGAATTAGTGCTTGTATTTTCCCGGGCTACACGTCCCGCCTCGTACCAGCCTGACTTGGCATTCAACTTTGCTGGAAGACAACATGGAAGCATCGAATATCCTAATAACGAGTGGGAAAATGTTTAATATTTTCCCAGACAGAACCTTAGAAGCACCAAAGAGCTTGGCAAGAATCAGGATGATAAATTCTTTTCCCAAGGTCTGTTATGGAGGTGCGTTGCTTTACACTGGCCTGCTATCGGCTGCAGGATTTTCTTGTACGCGTGTGCTCCATGCAGTACTGTGTGCCCTGTGAAGGCGACTGTCTGTATGGGCAGGAGCGCAACTGAAGGAATGTATGTGTATGTGTCTGGGAGTGAATGAGTGTATGAAGTGAACTGAAGGAATATATGTGTCTGGGGGTGTACGAGGGTATGAAGTGAACTGAAGGAATGTATGTTTTGGAGTGTACGAGGGTATGAAGTGAACTGAAGGTACATGTGTGTGTCTGAGAAGATATAGTGTTTGTGAACTGAACTGGAGGTACGAGTGTACGTGTCTGAGAGACATGGGTTTGCGTAAGTGTACGTGTCTGAGAGACATGGGTCTGCTTAAGTCTTTAGCGAAGAAGAAGAAGAAGAAGATACAAGAAACCTGTTTCATAAAGGTGCTTCTAGTTCTTTACAAAAAATAAAATTCAGTCTTATCGCAAATAAACATAAGGCTGCGAGTAGTCTTTCGTATAGTTCTAAATGCAATCTTATTTCAGATATACATACGTAAAGCTGCTCTCGTATAATTCTAAATACAGTCTATTGTAGATATTCATGCGGCTGCTAATAGTCTCAATAAAACTAAATACAGTTTTATTACAGATCTGCTTAGGGCTGCAAATAGTCTCTCGTATAAAGTTATGTGCAGCGTTTTCTCAAAAATGATTTGGTCGTTAATGACTGAAGGTATTGCACAAATGTTCTGAGAAATTTGGTTCAGCTCACCAAGAAAGGCACGTAAGCTCTGCAGTTCACGGATGGCGTCGGACGTCTGGTCTATAAAGGGTTTGACTGGTTCGGCACAGCGGCATGTAAAATATTCAGGAAACACAGAGGAACTTTGGAATTCATTTTCTGCTGTAAATGTTACGAGTTTAGATTTTCAGGCCACGTGAATACTTTGTAAGTAAAAATTTCATGCTTAAAACAAAGCTTCTGAATATGTTTCGACATTTTCGTGGCTCGTGCTCCATTTTTCGTGCAACTTCCACGCCCGTGCGAACCTTCGAAGCGCGCGCAACGGTAGCGGCGGCTGCTGCAGCGCCTCGTGCTGCCACGGTGATTGGTGCTCCAGATGCTCGACTCGCCCTCGGCTGGGCCGAGTGGGAGTGGGTCCGGGACCGGCCCCAGCAGCCGAGTGGGAGTGGGTCCGGGACNGCCCCAGCAGCCGAGTGGGTCCGGGACCAGCCCCAGCAGCCGAGTGGGTCCGGGACCAGCCCCAGCAGCCGAGTGGGTCCGGGACCAGCCCCAGCAGCCGAGTGGGGGTGGGCCCGGGACCGGCCCCAGCGTTTAAAAGAAGAGTGGTCGAGGGTTGACCGTCAGTTATTGCCTCTGAATTACCATGGCATGTCCCAGTCTCCGAAATACCATGGCATGTTCCAGTCTCCGAATTACCATGGCATGTCCCAGTCTCCGAATTACCATGGCATGTTCCAGTCTGGGAGCTCTCTAGATTTGCTCATTAACATCCGCCATTTCGTACACAGCCCGCGCTCTCTATAAAGTGCTTATCAATACTCGGCCTCCAGAAATTTAATGACAGTCCTAAGCTTTCAGTAATCGAATTCTCTCTTGCTCTCTGCAAATGCAGTTTGTTACCGCGTAGAGCGGGCGTCAAATAGCACGGAAAATTTGTATCTTACGAGGTAAGTGGAGCGGGTCATAGAAAGATACAGCGGTTGTTTTCAGGGACCAACCTGCGCTCTACGCGGGGGACACCTGTGAGCAATTTTTATTTTCGTTGTAAATAATGTCCAGCTAGGTAATAATGTCCAGCTAGGTAATGATTTCCAGCTAGGTAATGATTTCCAGCTAGGTAATGATTTCCAGCGAGGTAATAATTTCCAGCTAGGTAATAATTTCCAGCTAGGTAATGATTTCCAGCTAGGTAATGATTTTCAGCTAGGTAATAATAATTTCCAGTCATGTAATATTTCCAAATAAAGTAGTAATTTCCAACGAGGAAATAACTTCGAGCTTGGCAAGACAAAGTTTAACACCGCCCCTTTCTCGTGGAATCATCCAAGGCAGTATTGACGGTTAGATTTCCCAGTGAAAAACCTCCATGCCATGGTTCACTTCTGTGACCTGAAGCTGCTTTCACTTTTTAGCTATATTCAAAGTACTTTATTTATTTTACTCTTCATTAAAATCCTCAGCGAGTCCCCACGAAATGGGAAGAAAATTTGGAAAAGCTGGTGGCTCCAAAAAGAAAATATCGCTGTAGGACTTTGAGGCCTTGATGTTCATTTTTAATTTTGAGTTTTGAAGTCACCAAATCTAAGGGTTATTTCTTTATTCAGATCTCACTGCAGTAACATGCATGCAAAGTTTAGATTTTGAGGTCACGGTAGATTGCAGCGGAAAGACGATTTGAGGTAGCCATGGCTGTTCTTTACTCGTTGAGCGACGTCTTTCTTTTACAATTCTAAAATGCCAACGTTTTTTTCCCCAATTCGAAAATGCCATGCTGACTATCCATAGTTTCAAACACTATTTCAAGCGTGGTTTTACATACTAAGGCAATTTCAGACGTGGTGTCTCTTTTCAAAATAACTTACTCGTGGTTTGAGTAACGTTGTAGAAACGTAAGAGACAAATGTGACCCTATTGGGACTGATTAGCGAGGCGTTCCCTCATTGTTTCAGTTTGTAGCTCTCAGTCGGCCGGGAAAGTTCCATGTGTGAAACTCTGGTACTTATGCTGAGTACACCGATTCTGATAGTTATAAATGTACCGAATGTACTGTGTTCTCCAGATGTACAGGTACTCCTCAATATATGTACGTCGTTCTTGTATTACTTCATGTACGACTGGATTATGTGTTCTGTACGACTCTATTTTATGTTCTGTGCGACTCTATTCTGTGTTCTGAACGATTTTGTGTTCACATTTTTTTCGAGCCAAGAGTACATATTTCGAAGCGCTGAAACTAAAATAATTTGCCCGCAAATCTAAGAGTCCACGAAACAAACCCGACGTACATCGATTACTACCCGTGCCTACTGAATGTAATGTGACATAAAGATATCGAAGCTGATATTAGCGATATCCTAACTTGAAATGTCGGTACCGATCCTTACGCTACTGATACCTACGCTGAGAGTACCGACACCAGTGTACCGAGTACCGTTACCAAAAGGACCGCTGCAGAGGCACGTACGTTACACGAGACTTACTCTTCCAGCGAGGTTATGAGGCTCAAGATGGACGCAGAATCACCCCAAAAAGTCGTCAAAACTTGACGTTGGTCGTCACGTCTCGCTGGGTGATCGGCTTACGATTTAAAACTCCCCGCTGGAATTTTGAACTCGATTTGCATTTGTGATTCCAACATACGAGACCGACCTTACCTGTACCATTTGTTCTTGTAAGACTTACTCGTGTGTGTTCTCATAAGACTCATTTAATTAAGAATGAACTCTCTTTTCTTCTTTCTCTATCTTGGTGCTGCATAGGAGCGCGGTGGGCCGTGACAGGCACAGCTCTAGGCCGCGTGACTATGTGCTCATGGGTGCAGGGCGACAGCACAGTGAGATGTCCTTGTTGTGGGTGGAGATGATGAAGAGAAGAGAGTGGAGACGTCCTTGTTGTTCAACGACACAAGTATATTCATTGTCGTACTGGGAGTTTGCAGACCTACGCATTCCTGCATATACTACACAAGAGCGAAGAGAAGAAATGAGGACAACCTTGTAAGATATTGTGCGTTTGGGTGGGTATTCTGGTCGATATGTATGAGGAAATTCAGCAGGCGTCTTGCTCAAGCAAACGAGAAAAAAGTATCTCCCGAGAGGGGATGTTGCAGGGCATTCTTGTCATTGTGCACGAGGAAGTTGAGTGTGCTTGAACGTTTACTTCCTGTACACGAGTGTTATTTATTGGGGAGAGTTGAAGTTTAGGAGGTTCTGTCGTTACGGGAAAATTCAATATGGAAAATCATGCAGTGCGGAATGGTGAGAAGTTTTCAAACGTTACGGCAAGAATAAATTATAGCCCGTGAAGAATATTGTATACAATTGCTAATATACAACAAGGAAAATACTGAAAGTAATTTCAAGAAACATAGTTTGGCCTTCCTGGTGTACATTGCAACTGACGAACAAATTACTTAAGTCGAGCATCAGTTTAACCATCATTCGTGTTCTTCTCCGGGAAACTGCTTTTGATCTTCCATCGTTGGAGTAAATTTTTAACATTGGAAGTCTCTCACATCAGTCTAGGTGTTCGCCACGCGAAGGAGTATTTTCCTAATTAAAATATATTTTTATGTAAGAATTTAAGAGATACGTTAACTATTTGGGATATGCAGGGTGTCGCAAACGGTGTTGCCACACAATCATCGATCACAAAGTATTTATCCAATGCCGTACAAGGAAATACCGTAAAATCAAGTAGCAAACAAATACGTAAATGTTATTCGTTACGAATATTGAAAACGAATCTTACGGTGCTTAATGAGCTCTTAATGAGCTATGAAACTATGTTAGCATTTTCTTTTTGCCCTGTTCAACTATTCAAAGAATGAGCTTTTCGCAGCCTTAATTTGAGAGCGGCGTTCGTAACACGTTGGCCGTGCGTCGTGGCGCTTGATACTTTGTACTTTGTATGTGACATATTTTCGGAATAAACGATTTTCTTTCTTTCTTCTTCTTGAAATACGAGATGCACTCGCGCCAAAAAAAAGGGTTTGGAACAAGTTATTCGTTCCGTGCTGCATTTGAGGTGAAGTATTATCCTACGAATCAAAAGGCTCTGGCGTCTAATGTCTGGCGCTTTTGTGGTCTATTTTAGCTATCAAAAATGATCTTGAGGAAGAGGACTCGTATATACTTTCCCATGAGAACCGTGATTCACGAGTCCCATCGAGGCACTAAAGCGCTAATTCACGAGTACTTCTTTGAGACCTTGAACGCTAATTCACGAATTTGTGCGTTATTCAGAAACCAAAATAAATTTCTGATTGACGCGTCGCTGTCGAGAATTGGGGGCATTTGCCGGCTGTTCTGTACTGTGCACCGCAATGATCAGTTTAATTAAAGCGGTCGTGTTCTGCAGGGTGTGTTCACTACATTGAGTTCTTAGTACACGGTTTGTTGTCATGCCTTCACTTTTGTATGTGAATTGTCCTGTATTTATTATCCAATTTCTGTACCCTATACTGCTTTGAATATTATTTTGTTGATCAACAATCATCTAAAATCGTGACAGGCAGTCCTTGACATTTGTGGTACTTGTTCAATTATGTACGATTTGAGTTTGTGTTCAGAACATTTAGTTTCGAGAATTCGATCTACGTCCTTTGAAGAGGATCTTTTTGTGCGCGTTGGTAGACCTCGACATGCCTAGTGCTTGTTTGATGCACGATTTGTACCGAAAAAAGTCGAGCGAGGAGCGCGTATTTCCTATATATAGAATTTTGAACATGAATGAAGTGGAACATAAAAGAAGCACGGCACACATCGAGGACTACCTGTGTGCGCGACATTTGTGTATAATTGCAGCCGCCCCCGCAGAGAAGCTGAGCTAGGTGAATGCTGGATGATGTCTGGCACCAGCCACATCAACCTAATAATGTCGTGTTGCACCCCAAGTGACACCTGTTCAAAAACATTTTTTCGCTCTGTGTGTGATTATTTTGCTTGTTTGGTGGGCATTTTAGACGTGCAATGCCAGTTAAACTGTGCGAGATAAAAAGATTTCTTTTTGCAAGTTTTAGGTAAATCTTTCAGTAAGGGGTGCATTCTGTTTAGACGGAACATTGGCCGTAATTGTGATATTAAGAAATTTCCATCGCATATATCATTGTACCTGAACTTGCATGAGTCTTGATTTTTTCTTCACCTATAAATTGCCTTTGAAGCCTCGTCGCCTATTTGTACTCACAAATAGTGTGTCTCTCTTCAGTCTAATTCTGTATCGGTATCTCTTGCCGATTGCACGGAGTGGGCAGAAAGGACGGACGCTTTCACGCACTGAAGAGAAGTGATGTCTTGAATCAGTTTGCGCACTAAATCGCACTGTTTAGCATACGAACCAGAACATGTGAAAATTACACCTATGAGCAATGTTGAATCATTGTTTCTTGTTTTTCTTTATCGAGCAATCACAAAGAACGGAGTTTTCCGTCCGAAGAAAGACAGAGTTTTCCATCCATCCTGCCTCACCCCGCAACGAGAAATAAATGTTTCAAATGTAGGTTCCCCGAACTGGCTAGCAGAGAACCAAAGCTTCATTGATGCCGGCCGTACTGCAGAGGCGGTCTTGATCTCTCGTACGGCACCGGATATGGGGCGCCGAAAATGCCCGCTTTATTGAGCCATAATACCACGTCTTCCGAGAATGACCCTCGTCATTGCAGCCACTAGGCACACATGGCCGGTGCTAACTGAGTGCCACTGCACTTCTGGGACGGGCTGAAATTTAGACGCAGCATTCGTTTGGGAGTTCTCCACAGGGTTTGTTTCCGAGGTGTTGCTTCTATGTAGTGTTGGTAGATGTTGTGGGTGAGGCTGATGGTGTGCTGTTCTGGGCTGAAAGGAGGACTTGGAGATGGTGGTCTGATGTTGTTTTTTCTTTTAGTTGCCCGCGCTTGGATTTGAAAATACTGGAATGAAAAATACTGGAATGCTGAGATGCAGGCCACGATGTGCGTCAGTGTGAAAAATGCGTATTTTGATGTCTGAATGTTCCCCAATGTTTTGCCGAGAGTTGGATCGTTTACGACGTCGTACGTTCTCATTGTACGTACTTGTGTCTCTGAGGCGGTACGTAATTCTGCTCTTCCTTGCCTTGTCTTGCTACGGTACTCGTAAACCACCGTAAATTGATCTTGACACGACCATTCATGCATGGCATTACGTGACAAAATTTTATTTGTGTCCTATTGCAAGCTTAAAATCATGATTTCCCCTTCCCTAGTACGTAACCTAAATAAAAATAATAAATCGAATGCTAGAGCTTGTTTTTGTGGTCTGGCCAATGAGTTTCAATCTTGTCTCCCTTCAATACAACAATAAATATAGCACAAGTACAAGCAGCGTTTCAAAGGAATGATGAGTATTCTTCATTGCTGTTCAATAAAAGAAGTTAGAAAATGACATTGATTTGCCAGCAACGTAGCGCAATTCACATCAGCTCAGACTTGTCTTGAAAACTCCTTGTTCACTCAAAGTCTACTACTTACCGGCAAAAGATGAAAGAAAGGAATTGCGGTGTCACCACGTACTCGCATCTACTCAATTTAAGGAGTTTTTCACATTAAAAATTCTGTACTGAAATCCAATTAGTTCGTTGTAACCGCTTTTCCGTGCATTTTATAGCAACACACCTTAGGTTCCGTCTTCAGTATTGAGCGGCATCGCTATGGAGTGTAACGTACAAACTTTAACTCAAGTCTTTCATTTCCATTGCTCGGAGACGAACATTTCCCTCTACATCGCGTTCAGTATTTGCCTTCTGAAATTTCCCATCGCGACCTCTGAGTGAAACACTGCAGACGATATTGGCCTGTGGCGTGGGCAGCGGCCGTTCGTCCGGACGTCATTTGCAGCTTGTGAGGGAGGGGTGGGGCATGAGGGAGGGGTGTGTGGTGTGGGACTGTGGGCATGTGGTGTGGAACTGTGGGCATGTGGTGTGGTACTGTGGGCATGTGGTGTGGTACTGTGGGCATTCAATGTGGGAATGGGGCCATGGGGTGTGAGAATGGGGCCATGTGGCGTGGGAATGGTGCCATGTGGTGTGGGAATGGGGCCGTGTGGTGTAGGAGTGTAGGTTGGGGTGGGCCTGTGAGACGTGCAGTATTGGCATCCCAATAAATCGTCCACTTTCATCAAATAGAGGCTGAGGACATTCACTCCACAGCTTCATTCAGGAGCCGACAGCCAGACCAAGCGATCCCGATGCCAATGGAAGGTCAGAGCGCCGTGTCTACCGCACCGCCGGCTCACCAGGTCTCTCTTTACTTCCCTCTGTCGCTCCTTCTAGATTCTCTAGATGTCGCTCCTTCTAAAATTCTCGACTCAGCTCTTAGCTCTATAGCGTTCGTGATATTTCAGCAGGGAGACTGCACTTTGTACGGAAACCCAGCTGCAGTTATATTTTGGGTACGCAGTTAGATTTTGGGTACGCATGCAATAAGACTGCAGTTATATTTTGGGTGCGCAGTTAGATTTTAGGTACGCATGCAATAAGACTGCAGTTATATTTTGGGTGCAGTTAGATTTTGGGTACGCATGCAATAAGACTGCAGTTACTGTATATTACTACTGAAAGCTAGAAGCAGCCTCATGAAACGGGACCTTATAGCAGTGCGACCGGTCGTTACAAGAATAACTCCAATATATGCCAGGCCTGAAAGATGCTGAAGTTTCCCATAAATGGGCAATACTGAAAAGGTCCGTTTTGGGATGACTGTTTATTTTGACTCGTCAAATAGCTGAGGGCCGTGTTACCGTTTTTTTCAGTTGATGAAGATCTAATACGCCGGCCTGCGACTTGAAGAAAGAGATAAAAGAGAACATTGTAGTTAGAATGTAGTTTACTCCCAGGATATGATGCGGTCTTTGGGCATGGATGCTTCGCTTGCATCCGTGTGGATGCATTGATGCATCACATCACGAGTGAGAGATCGGGGTAATTTTTTGAGCTACATTCTTGCGATGGATGATGCTTAATTTTCTGTTACGGAATCGCTTTGAGGCATGAAATGCTAAAGCATGTAACTCTGCATCGCATCTATGCGTCAATATAAGGAATGTAGGACGATGCAGAAACTTAGAAATATTCATGACTTGGGAAAAATGTTTGAGTCAGCCAACACAATCAGGGTTCATTCACTGGTGATTGAGTGCGATAGGCAGCAGAACTGGCAGCGTTTTGAAACCAACCTTGCAGCATATCTGTACAGCATATAAAAATTTACATTTTCAGAAGCACTTTGACACCTTCAACGTACGTTTCTCCTATATACAGATGCGAGTACATCTTCTAAAGACATCTTCGAAAGTCGATGCCTGTGCGTGAAAATCGATGTACTGTAAGCATAGACCCTTTTCTTTCTTCTGTGCAGAGGTGCAGTGCGGTGGTAGTCGTGATGGTGGTCACAGAATACTGGTGGTTAAGATCCTATCTGTTCTTGACTTATCCTGCCCGCCCATTTCACGTCTACTCGGGTGCCCGTGCGTGATTGGTGTCTAACGCCATGAGACGTGGATGGAAACCCAAGAATGGGACTCTTGGTTGCAGCATTTCTGTCGTCCTGTTCTATTTTATTCTCATCAAGACATTCAGAGCTCTTTAGGACGCCCTTTGTTATTCAAGCGTCTTTATTGCTCTGACGACCGTGATGCATAGAAATAAAAGATGCATTCGGTTCCGTTCTAAGGTCCAATAGAATCATGCAGGAACTTGGAAAAAAAACAATATCTGTTTTTTGATTATGCGCACCTCCCAACAATGGTCCCTTCAAACAATTCCAAGCGCACAGGTGTCGTGATGTCTCTCGTTTAATGATATTAATTGATGTACTTTTCATATATCGTAAGAACGCTTACAAAGGCCATGCGTGGGTGCATGAGATTTGCATGACTTTCCTATTCCATGAATTCACTCATTCTGCACGAGGATGTTATTTGAAGTGTCCCTTTCAGAAACAAAAAGCTGAATTTTCTGCTCTGCTACAATGGTACATACTATATATGTTCCTTAACTCCGAGTATTGGAACGTCGCTCGCTTCAAACAGTGAATTGTCTTCGATTCTATTTTGCAGCAAGACCCTTGAATAGAATGCTCGTTTGCACGCAATTTTGTCCTCAGTTTCGATATTTTCGCTCTGAAAACTTGAGACTCTGAGATCGGTCAGCTCCGGCATCGCTGGCAGCCGAGCGCCATGTTAGACCGTTTCTTAGTATAATTTCACGTTTTTATGACTCACGTGCTTGGAACTCGCTATCCTTGGCCATTCCAGCACCGGTGCAGTGATAAAGGAGACTCTGTGCACACCAGGATGTATTAAAGGGAGAAAAATCGACCCGGCGCCACGGCACACATGTGTCCTGGGAGCCGCCGCGAACCTGTTTCTTTGTGCTATTGTAATGATCAGTTTTTGCAGTCTGGTGACACTCGAGACTGAGCCACGATTTCTCTTTGGCAGGGTAGATGTCCGAGGAATGCATTTGCATGGTGCACGAAGCGCTTTTTATCACGCGTACCGACAGTATGTTTGGTATTGTCGACGTTAAGGTTTATATCTGGCCATCTGTCAGACGTGTTTCATTTCAAACTCTGGATGGGGAGGCCAAAATGCGGTAACTCGGATTTCCAGGTATCCCTTTCTGTGGAGCTCATCGCTTTGTTGTTCGACTCTCGTAATTTGTATGCAAATCTTGAGTCTCCTTTCTCTTTATTTTTTTATTCTTGTCCTGTGTTTTGTTGAGCCTCTCTACGCGATATTCAGTATGGATTAAATCTGAATAAAGCGTTCAAACTCTTATCAGTCTTAGGTAGACGAGGTAGACTTTTTTTATTTTCAGGGACATAATGTTGCTGTACGATCCCTCATTTACAAGCTAACAGCCACGCGACTCTACACCTCCAAAGAAGTCGCGGAATTGTCTTGTTAGTATCATTCCATCCGTGTTTGTATCAGTGTGATTTTTGGCTGCTTCACTGCACCGCCGAGAGCAACAATCATAAATTTTGAGTGTTCTGCAATCGTGCTTCGGCAGAACGGCTTGTGAGGTCTCTCAGGAGGAGAACTGAGACGCGACCAGATGGGTGGTGTGCTGCTCACACCAGTGTGCAGTTGATGCACACGAGTGGGCAGGTTGTCGCACTTCGTGGGGTTATTTAAACGAGTTCAAGTTATAACTCTCATCACAAATGCTAAGGTTACTTTTCAAACTCTGATATCTTTGGTATGTCTTAGTTACTTTTCTCAAGTCCTAGGGTACCTCTTTTCAAGGCATGCGGTTTAAATTTTCAAAACCTAGGGTTTCTTTTTGCAAATCCTAGAATTAATTCTATCAAGTCATAGGGACACTATTCTCGAGGCCCATGGTTTCTCAAATGTTTCTCAAATCCTACAGCACCTTTTTTCAAATTCTAAGGTTATGTTTTACCAGTCTTCAGGATACTTTTCTCAAGTCCTTGGATTACTTCCCTCAAGTCCTAGGATTACTCCTCTCAAGTCCTAGGATTACTCTTCTTAGGCCCTATGGTTCCTTTTTTCAATTCCTAAAGCTGTGTCACGAGAAAGCAAGCAATGCTGCAGGACCACAGGATAAATGCGTTCAAAATAAATCCACCCCGTCAACTCCGTGGAAGGAGACCCGTGTGGGGGCGACAGGACACGAGTAACATTTGAATCTCAATAGGACCTACATATGTGGCGGGTGCATGTTGTGGGGGTGTGTGGGGGGGCTTGGACAGCGTCTTCACAAAACCATTCATGCGGGTGATGGATGGTTGTCGCTGTGTGCGTCACGTCCCCTGTATTTACTGCGTTAGTTGTTCACAAATATTCAGTGTGCGAGTCTCATCAAGAGACGACGTGTTCAAAGTAAATCGGCGAAATTGAGCTGAAGTGTATTAAATAACGTCAGATTGCATCAGCTTGAATTATGTTAAACTTGGCATCTGGAATTCATTGAAAGACATTAACGAAAGGAAAATTTTGACATAAAAAACGTATTAGCATTGACAGAAACAAGTGAACCTTGATGAAAACACTAATTTTAATAAAAACGTGTTAGCATTGACAGAAACATGTTAACGTCAACAGAAATTCATAAATATTAACAGAAACATGTTAGCATCAACCCAAACGCGTTAACATTCAGAGAAACGTGTTGCCACTAAAAGATGCATGGCAAAATCTAATGAAACATGCCAGAAATGATAGAGACCATCAACTCTGTGGCACCTGAGTTGCAGGTGCACATCCATTTGTAAAAAACGTCCATTGCACATCCTTTCAAATCATCGACGTGATCGAGTGAAGCTCGAATTTAGTTTCAACTAATATAAAAGAAAGTGATAACATATTTCCTAGAATCGGAGTTCCATAATGTAACAAAACCTTTGCCAAAGGTAAGCTAGAATGTTCAGCTTATTTCACACACTGTAATTAAGGTGAGACGTCCGTATTCAGTTTTTTCACTTTAAATAGGCTGTGCATAGATCGTGTCTATACTTCTGTATACACAGGATCAATTATAAAATTGATTGTAATTCTTTGCGTAAAATAAGCACCTAAACACTAAATCTCAATAGAGAAAGCACGCATGTGTTAGATGTATATTCAAACTGAAGGTTGCCGGAACAGATTTTATCTTTCCATGTTAAGTGATTTGGCCTACATTGGGTTCTCGGGAGGGCGTCAGTCTTGATAGACTTCTAAAATATCTGAGTCAAATTTTACTCTAGCTGTATGTGTGTGTATAGCGTGTGTGAGTTTGTGTGTGTGTGAGAGTATAAGTCATGCGTGGTATTTGTATTTAATAAAGGTTATATTTGACTTCAGTATATCATCTGTTTATTGGATTTGGTACCCTGTACTCTGGCGGCACTACTCTGTATATCTTCGTATTACCGAATTGAACGTATATCTCCGTATTACCTAATGCAACGTGTGATATCTCCGTATTACCGAATGCAACGTATATCTCCGTATTACCGAATGCAACGTATATCTCCACATTACCGAATGCAACGTATATCTCCACATTACCTAATGCAACGTATATCTCCGTATTACTTAATGCAACGTATGATAGCGCCTTGTGTTACGTAAAGCAATGTATTGTCTTTTGTTTGCCTTAAGCGACGTATCATATCTTTGCCGCACCCGAGGTAACAGACGATATCTGTGCAGCACCAAAACCAGCGTACGATATCTGTACAGCACCAAAACCAGCGTACGATATCTGTGCAGCACCAAAACCAGCGTACGATGTCTGTGCAGCACCAAAACCAGCGTACGATGGTTAGCGATCGTTGCAGCTCGGAACACCGCCATCGTGACCAACCCGCCTCGCTGCGTGGTGCCACGGTGTTGCGGTGTGTGACGTCACAGTCGAGGTCGCCGGAGCGGGCGCGATGTTCGCTCCTCCATTTGCGAAACCGTGAGACCTGCACAGCTGGACGTGCATGAACCGGATCGTGGGGTCACCGCGCCCTCAACACGGGTTACTGAGACCAGCGAAGGCAGCTTTTCTGATGCTCTGTGGCGCAAGTGGTAGCGGTAATAAGGTTTGCTGTTCCAGGAGGTCACGGGTTCCATTCCACGCGGAGTGCTCGTCTCTGGAACGGAAGATCAAACTCGACGTGCGTAAGAGCCGTAACACCAGTGTGGTCCGGGCATGGTGTTCCAACATTGTTGCTCGAATATAAGAAGATATTAAAGAATTTGAAAGAATGCTCGAGCTCGATTTGCGTTCCCGGCACGAGAATTGGGCAGAAATCTTAGAATGGACCACGTGGTTTGATGCTGTCGCCGTGTGCTATTGTGTGTTGCGAGTAGCGATTGTGTCTCATGTTGAGGTGTCAGGGGTGCCAGACACTGCTGACATGTTGAGGTGTCAGGGGTGCCTGACACTGCTGACATGTTGAGGTGTCAGGGGTGCCTGACACTGCTGACACATTGGGTCGTGAGTAGATTCCGTAACCAGCTTGAAGTGACGTGTCGCTCAATGTTACACGTGCTTATTAGCTAACATAGAAACTGTGTAATTTAGTAAGAAGGTAATAATAAGTAATGTGGTATGAATGTGCTCTATTAAAAAGGTAATAATAGGTAATATGGTAAGAAGGTAATAATTTATAGGTAACATGCCTAAAAGCGCTGGTGCAATAACTGCTGCCATACATAGTTAGCGTTGCCCAAACAAAGAACTTCTAAAGGCCAAGATTACTACGCAAGACCACAAATGACTCCATTAGAGCGCCGACTCAACACGCTGAGGGCGTTAGGTTCACGCAGCAATGGCGGCCACACTTCACGACACGCTCGGTAAGAGTGAGCACGCATTGGGGACGTGGGGCGAGCGGCCCCTTCTTCGGGAGGTGCTACAGAAGGCAGGCAAGAATAGATCTGATCAGGGAGAAAGTTCTACAGAGAAAGAGACGGAGCTAAAGGTCAGCAGATGAGGTCCACTCGGGACTGTGTGACCTCTCGCGCCGGTGCCGTGATCCCACATGCCTGCATATCCGCTGCGCCGGACCTGCTTCTCCCACGGTGTGGACACGTCCGGCTCTGCAGCGTGTGGGGTGTGTAGGTGTG
>VOMN01128893.1:0-12677 GCA_014899125.1 Orchestia grillus | reverse complement strand
ACCTGGAGCAACACACTACAACACACACCTGGAGCAACACACTACAACACGCACCTGGAGCAACACACTACAACACGCACCTGGAGCAACACACTACAACACACACCTGGAGCAACATGGCAGACGCCTGCTGCAGGATGTCAGGCAGCCTGCGGGCTTGCTGCTTCCCAACCACCTTGCTCAGCTCAGACCGCTTCACGGGCACCTGTGATGCAGGCATAAGTCAGTACACCGGATGCTGTGACCTCTCACTACCTTCAGCACCAGCCCCATTTTGCCGAGTAACTCAGGGTTCAACGTGTGAATATCACTTCAAGCATGTTGA
Source organism: Orchestia grillus (assembly GCA_014899125.1). NCBI lineage: Eukaryota > Metazoa > Arthropoda > Malacostraca > Amphipoda > Talitridae > Orchestia > Orchestia grillus. Next base: position 12,352 of record VOMN01128893.1, on the reverse strand, counting down.
ACACCAGTGAAATTATTGCATACACTTGTGAATGGCTCAATACCAGCAGGGTTTTGTCCAAAGTTTACAATCGCACAAGATAATGTGTGACTCTCTCAAGGGAGTGACATCAGCAGATGAGCAGAACCATGTACTCTATGGCGATTTAACTTCATTGGCTCTCTGAGTTTCTCCACATCCTAAAACTGTCAATCAACCAATTAATTCACTGAAGTGTTGGCATTACTGTAACACAGTCGGTCAACTTGCAGTCAAGTATGCTAAGCTGATAATATTATGAGCAATGAGAGCACTGCAAATATTACTGAAGTGGCACTTGCTCAAAGACGGATAAAAAGAAGTGCCAATGTGACCATGAACATTAAAATTGCTGAAACACAGACGTTTTGGACCTTAAGAAATCTATCTCCAGTGTCTCAAAAAGAACAACTTTTTCAATAAAATTCCATGGGGAAACAAAAATAAGACAGTACACTAAAACATATACACTAAAAATATGAATACCTAGATCACTCTAACTTCTAACTAAATAAAAATGAATTTATTGCACAATGACTGGTTTCCATATTCATTGATCTTAGGACATAACTTGAAAATCCATAAAGATTCTAAAGCACAAGTGTCAATAATTGCATAAAAAAATTTAAAATGGTAAAATTGTGCTCACAAATGGGTGTCTTTGGCTAAACAATGTTCTCTAATGATGGACGGTTTTGCAAGATTTAGTTCTTTCCAAAAGAAACTTCTCTATGCTGAGAGCATTGTACAAATATTTGGAGAGTCTTGCTTCTAATATAAGATTGATCACAGTAATCACATGTGTATTTATATATGACACCACTGCACAACATGTCAATACTATTCCCTCTCTTGAAACATGATATTTTATTTATTGTCCATTGTGTCAAAGCATGTAAATTTTTTTGTAATAATATGAATGAAAGTTCTTTCTTCAACAGGACATCACATTCACAATCACATTTTTCCTGACTTGGAAATCGCATTTGTTTTTCTCATTTAAATATTATGTTCACATTTTATCATCTAGGACTCATTCATGTTTGACTCACTTAGGAAACCTTACATTTTTCTCATTTATGAATCACTCACATTTTTTTCACCTAGGAATCACAAGCACATTTTTCTTATTTAGGACTTACATTCATGAATCACATTGCCATTCTCTAAGTTCAGCCATCACATGTACACTCTTTATTCAGTAAAAATTAGCATTATGGAAAACAAGACAAATGTTTTATATCAATTTGTGGCTAATTGAATAATCTTTCTTGTGATTAGCACTCATTTTTATAAACACTTCTCTTAAATACCACTAAGCAATCAAACTCTTTATAACTGCCTTCCCACGTTGTGCAGGCATCACACAATAAGCGATGTCAGGGAATGCCTACTTCTGCTACCCTTTACAACTAGGACAATGCTACATAAGTAGGTAGGTAATGTGGATGTGACAAAAACCATCAAGCTTAAAGAAATTAGACTACCTTTTATACTGATAACTTTCATTATACTAGGCATAGATTCTACTAAAATATTTTGAAGAACAATCTGATTGAATATTTTGCCCAAGTTTGAGCAAACATTGAGAAAGATCCTCCAACAAAGAAGGCAGTGTTGAGGCTTGCAGCTTCCTCTCCAGTTGATCCCACAAATTTTTGACAAGGTTTAAATCAGGAGACAGCGGAGGCTATTCCATATTAGAAAATGATCCTTAAACCTATTTTGCAGACATGAAACTAAGATGTAAGCATTGTTTTCTTGAAAAATCTCAGAACCATCAGGAAAATAAAAATTCATTCATGAGCCTACTTGGTTACCTAGAATACTTAAATAATCCTAAAATTCCATTTTGTCGCTGCACAAAGTTGCCAAACATAACTCAAACCATGTGAAACAACCCCAAATCATTTTAATGCCCCAGAAGTCTGTACTATTGAGGCAATTCATGAAGAATCCAAAGCTTTATGGGCTTTGATTAGCTCTACTGACCAATGGTTTCCTAGTGGCAGCACATCTCCTTAAACCCATTTTGTTCAGTCCTAAGTGCATGGTGCAAGTAGAATTTTTTAAAACCTTTAACATGCTAACTGCTGAACACATTTCTGCCAGTTTGGTTTCATCAATCACTTCAGAGAATGCAGGTCGCAAGTATTTAGAATTTTAGCTATGCTATTTTTACCAATGAATGACAGCACTTTACTACTTTTTTCATCCTGAGCAATCTATCTTTGCACAGTCCTAAGTCCCACAGCTATCATTTGAGACACTTCTCTGGTAGATTTCTCAAACCTATAACCTGTTTTTTTTTTTTCAAAAACAGACATTTGCTCTGTGAGCTTTCTCACAGTGGGATAATTCACACTTGCTATTGCAGGGCAAGCAAATCGTGTACTAACTGCCAGTGACACTAAACTCAACTATTGTTACCACATTCCTTGTCTTCAAATTTGTTACGTGGAAACATAAAAAATTATTTCAATATCTACATTTTACTAGGCTGCAACAAACTTTTTTGCCTAGGTAGTGTAATTAGTCTAGTAAAAAGAACACTAGGTAAACAAATATGTTGGACTCAAATCGCAACCTTGCATTAATAACAGAACATTAGGCAAGCAAATAACTTGGACTAGTATAGAAACGTTGTATTCAAAACAGAACACTAATTGAACAAATAATATAGACGACTATGGAAACATTGTTTAGGAGACATAAGCCTAAGTGACAAAAATTTGGACTAGCAGTGAAAGCTTGTATTCAAAATAGAACACCAGGTGAGTAATTTAGGAAACATAACACCTGGTGAAAAAAAAATTGGATTAGCATTGAAACCTTGTATTCAAAACAGAACAAATGGTGAGTTATTGAGTCAGTTTAGTGGCGAGATAACCTTTTTGCCCTCAGCAGCTAGGAAGTAGTTGGCCACCAGCCCTGCACAGCGTGCTTCCTCCCCCACGCTCACGTCCCCCCGCTGCGAAGATGGGGCCTGGCTGCTGCTCTGACCTGCTTCATGGCAGATATAAAAAATCATTGAAGGAAACTAAAATTGCTCATACTTGTTTTTTTTCCAGTATAATGATGAATAAGTACATTAAATTACCGCAAAGAAGGTATTTTAGTCGCACTTATTTTCGTTTTAGTATGGCAATGAAAAAAATTTCAGATAAATAATATAATAAGTTGTAACAAACACTCATGTGAAGTTGTTCCTGCCACCCCAAAGATCTGCCCCAGCACTGGCACCAGATGATATTGCCTCTGAGTTCTATTGCATTCTTATTCTGAGCTGTAAATTTCTGGTAGCTGACAGGTTGAGGTAGTACTGGGAGGGTGAAGGAAATTTTCTAACTCAGGAAGATTAGCATGCAGACATCACTATGGAGTGAAACAATCATTTACCCAAAGATTACTCAGAACAGTTGCAGGTTTCTCCTAAATTTCACCTCTAGAACCTCACACAATGAATTCAATAAGCAAGATAAAAAGTAGGCATTAGGTAGTCATTTGAATATGACAATCAATTGCTTACCTTTCTTTGAGTCATTTGACAACATAAAATGAGCATAGAATGTGATTTCAATAGTTTATGGCACTCAGTACAGCTATAAACCAACTCTTCATTGGAACAAACACACCTACAGACTCAATCTGCAGCTTGACCATGCTCCTACTATGCTAATAGTTGATGAGAAACTTTGCCATATTCTATATAGTTCCTCCTTTGTCCTTTGCAAACAAGGAGTTATTACAAAAATACAAAACTGCATTAAAATGGAAAACAATCATAGAAGCTAAAAATGCATCACAGCAAGGTTTATATGTATAAATTAATACGCTTGTACACATGTACCGTTCCGTCACGCTTCACCACTTTTCAAGGGAAATTGCAGGTCTCAAGCAAAGTATCCTGTATATGGTTTGCATGTTTTGCTATACAAAGCCAGTCTTTGTGGCACATTTTCAGTTTCCCTAATATAGTTCAGACTACTCACATCATCAAAAAGAAAATTGCTTACAAGATTAGACTATCTCTGCCCTGAACTTTTAACCTCTGTCCAACACTGGAGAGGACCACTTCTCATGGGCTGGTTTATCTAATGTTTGTTTATCTTAATTTCTGTGAAATTTTCACAGGTCCTGCTAGTCATACATTAATAGACTCCATCACTGCCTATGCAACAAAAGCTCAACTCAGCTCAGACGAAATATGGTCATGGCTTCAATTGTAACTCTAACACTGCATGTAATCTTATTTATCACTAATTCTCTGCATGAGGATGCTATACTGTAGACTTATTCACTACTACTTTACACTACAACCTTTCTCAGTAAAATTAGTTTACCACTAGGTCTCTACACAACTTTACACTGTAAACTAATTTACCACTGGTTCTCTATGCTACAACCCTACACTGTTGTCTTGTTTACCACTCTTTCTCTGCACCACAACCCTATACTGAAGGCTAATTCACCACTGGTTCNTTCGCTGCTGAGATGCCTTTTGGCTCTTCGGCTCAGCCTGAGATCCAACCCGTGGCCGAGACGAGCTGAAAGGAGTGTACTCCTCTTCCGAGCTGCTCTCCTCTTCAGAGGAGCTTTCAACCTGGTTTGAACAACGTTAGTCAAATTTTGCTGTTACAATCTTTTTGGTTAATTTATTTATAAAAAGAAATTCCTACCTATGTGGAAAAACAATCATTTCATGGCAGTGGGCACATCAAAATGGCAGTCATCAAGTGATGGAAATTTGAAAGTGGAAGATTTCTCAAAGTCATAATTCACAAAATTTCTAATAGCTGCACTGAAACCTCAACTTACAAATATTCACATTAATTAATGATTTATCAGGAAAAAAAATTCTACTTATTCATTTTGATTTACAATCAAGAATTGGCTTAATTTTTAAGTGGAAATCAATTTTTGACAAATTTTTAGTGATGTGGCAAATTCTTGTAAATCTAGATTTCACTGTATTCTTCAAAGTGCCATGGCTACTCTAATATACACAATTCACTGAGATGAAATAAAAATATGTTCCATTAGGCCTGAGATGTTGCACATAAATATAATTTGTTACTCTCTAACTGTAGATCCACTAGATTTCAAAATCATGCAATTGAGCAAAATATTGGAACTGTTGCAGAAATGTCATAATGAAATGAAATAATCATTTGCCAAAATTTACTCAGCACAGTTGCAGGTTTCTCCAAAATTCCAACTTTAGTAACTTACAGCATGAATTCAAGAAGAATTTTAAAAACCCTGACATAGGAAATTGGTAAAGTGAATACTCAACAATAAGTTGCATAGGTACTAAATTTGTCTTCACAGCAAATCTTACCAGGATAATAATGCCAGTGAACACTTCTAAAAAAATCTAACATCTCATCTCATATATTTATCTCATAATTGAAAACTGGAGTCATCTTTTGCAATCCATCTCTGAATTAAGGTTCTAAAAGAAGTGCAGTAGCACTGCAGACCCATGTACCATCATTGATGGATCATGCCATTAACATTTTAAGTTTTTGGCCACCAATTAAAATGCAGAGGGCATACTTCAATTTGACAATGATGCTATGCTAGTACTCTGTTAGAAGTTTTAAAAAATGGCTCACTGTGAGCATACCTACCACAGTATTAGTGAATACTAGCTGGATTGCCCAAGCCTGAAAATACTGCAAAACTATTCACAAATTTTAAAACTGATTAAAATTCAATAGAGCTACACACAATGAAAGTTCTACTTACCATTCTCTTTCTTCGACTCATCGTGATATTTGAACACAAATTTTTTGACAGCTGTCTAAGAAGGTAAACTTGACTCCAATTTCACCAAAAAATGAACATGCACAGAAAATGTCCACTGCACTGCAAGTTAAAAAAATGAAAGTCATACCAACTTTATGCAAAACACATACATTATAGAAGACAAATATTCAGGAAAAAATTAAATAAAGGAAAATGAAAACTTGGAAATGAAATTTGCTGAAATTTCACATTTTGTTATGATCAAATCCCAATACAAATGGGATCACCATTTTGTGTTATTTTGATTGCAGTTTATGACGCAGCAACATTTGGTCACCCTGGGAGTTCACCATTTGCAGCAAAACTTGAATGTAACTTAAGGCATAATTTCATCACAGTTTAGTTTCCCACAACAACTGCTTTTCTTTCTGCTTATAATTCTTCTGATGGTTTTTAAAATACATTTTTATTGATCTTTGAGTTTATTGAAATTGGTAGCAAGCCATTACAGACCTAACATGGCCAGTTGTCAGTTACAAATGTTTACTTACACTAATCACTGTACAAATATTTACTAGGATATGTTTCTTGTAAAGTAGCCATTTATATATATATATATTATAAACATTATTATATACAACATATATTTCATAAATCACAACAGCACTGCCCAAAATGCTCATAAAGATATTTTTTAACATAAGTTGTACATTTAAATTCTGGCTTTTTAACATCCATGTATTTTTCCAGGTGAAAAAACTTTGCAGATTGTTACACTGAATAATTTGTTAGCAAATTTAAGACCTTCACACACACACATTTTAAGATAACTCAGGTTACACTATTTAATATCAGGATGGCCATTGGTTATAGCTATCCTGATGATGGCCATGGCTCATACTCATAAGCATGAATAGTAGTAGTAAGAATTATGAAACTTTAGTAACTTAGACTATCTTGCACTGTAATAGAAGGGACCATTTAATACAGACTTTGAAGACTGGGAAATCTATGCACAAGATACCCTGGACATAGAATAAGTTAGTAAAGAAGGGAAAAAAATCACCAGCAATAAAAGCATTTAAATGGAAAGAAGGAAAGTGGGCACATATAATAGAAGTCCCAAAGGCCTAGCTGAAGCTGAGGTAACCTAACAATGTTCCTCCTATGCATATTACATAGTTCTCATAGCATAAGATAGACACACTTAAGTAACCTATCCCAGTCCCACCCTCTAGAGAGGCTCATCACCATGAGCAAGTCAAAACCATAGTATTTTCTTGCATCAATGTAGCAATAACATAAAATTTTCAAATTTTTAATGTCTTTTGTAAATTTTTTAATATTTCTATGGATAATTTATTCTTAAATTTTGATTTCAGTGACATTGGAGACTACTGTAGAGAACATCAGTTAGTGTTTACTTTACCATAACCAAGGGCACAGAGCTTTCTGTTCATTGTACAGCCTGCATTTCAATGTGATTGAATAAAAAAATTATTTTGAAAAGTGCAAACTAACTTTTTGAAAGTGTTGATGCATAGGAAAAGTTATATTAAAGGATTATTGAACCATCCCCAAACTAATATATCAAATGTTTACAAACTCTATAAGAATTTGGGTCCCATTTTAAATCTTATTATTATTTTGCAGTTGCACTGTGTCAAATTATCAAAACAAACCTTTTCTAATCTGAACTAAAATTTTTTAACCCAAGCTAACCTTTCCCAAGTCCCAACCAAACTTAATCTTAACATCACCCTAACGTAACTAGCAGGAAGCAAAAGAGCAGAAGATAGATTATACAATATACTACAATGTACTACAATATAAAGTAATTTTTATCTCAATAAAAACATATTAAAAATGTTGCTGATATTCAGGAAAAGAATTCCTATCCACTGAAATAAAAGCTTTACAATGAATAAGACACTTTGTGCAGTTAGCCACAGCCCACAGTACAGTAAAGTAAATATTAACCAGAATTATTTTCTTAAGCAGTAAAAGTTTATTTTTGAAAAGTTTTGATGAATAGAAAATGCTACACTGAAAGATATTTGAATCATTTGTTACTCTGTATCAATACATCAAATTTCATTAACTCTATGGAAATTTAAGCAACATTTTATCCTGTTGCAATGTGTCATATGAACAAAACAAACTCTTTGCTAATGTAACTTTAATTTAACCCAAACAAGACCTTATATAACCTTACCATGACCCTAACTGTCCTAACATAACTGGAAGGAAGCACAAATGCAGGAGAGAGGTTGTAAAAAATTAACTAATTTTTCACCATTTTATCTGATCACAAACCTATTGAAAATAGATTTCTGCCACTGTCTGCCATGCAAGAAGAAATTCCTATCCAATATCACTATAATGAAGGCTGTATGATAAATAGGATGCTCTGCGCAGTTGGCAGCAGTAAACTAAACATTGACCAAAAATCTTTCTGTGATAAAAAATTGTTTAGTAAAATTGCACCCAGGATTATCCCAAGTGCCATGAATTGCCATAACATGAGTAAAAATAGAACGGTATTTGATTAAAAAATGCACTATTTGGCAAAAACATTAATATAAATACCATTTCACTCTCATACGCTGTCATCAACGATAACAGATTATCGTAGGTCAGTACGACAGCCGATAGGCATAGAAAAAATATGACAGCTTATTTTGTGTCAATTTAAAAAAAGGAATGCAGTGTAGAAAATTTTCCATCTCCAAAGTTCAAATTGCCACTGGAGTCCTTTTACAATCCACTTTTAAGGTCATCACGGCAAATACACGCTTTCACTTAAAATTTGGGATATAAATCACGCTGCTACAACTACTATGTTCATAATCCGCTTAGTTCCGCTGCGGAACGCGGATAAACAATTTGAACCACCCTCTCACACGCGAGCATATATAGGCTGCTGAACAGGGAACATTCTTGAAGTTGATTTGTACGAAATACCCTAAAAAAACTAATTGGAGCTTCCAATCTCGACACCCGCTTGGGTACTGTATTCAATACTGATATTAAAATCTTAGAAAAACTTTAGATCTTGGTAAAATTTTAAAGTACTTTTCATTCCTTAATCGTTACACTTAGAGACTTTTAATAACTTTTAGATGAAAGTTTCCGACGTTCTTAATATCATAACGTACTAATTGACTGTTTTATCTTTCACCGATGCTATTAGGTGACAATATTTCGCTTTCAAATGCATTCTCCCATTTTTCGACGGGGTTGTCATTTTTTACTTCAACTTAGAAGTCTCAAATTGCTTCCAAGCTTATTCTTATCGCCTTATTTAGGAAATCAGATAGGAATAGTACTTCTTTTCTTGCCCCAGACAAAAAAAAACGTGATACGATTCGGCGAAGCTGTCATTTTTAACATAGTTGCACCTAAAGATCTCAAAGTGCCGAGCAATTAAAAGCTTATAACATTTCAAAAGAAATACTCAAGACCTAATCCCCATAGTTTTCAGCCCATGCGATGTGAGGCTGATTATCCCACACGTTCGTTACTTCAAATTAGAGCCGAACTCGATTTTGCCCACTCAACCCAGAATCTTCAAATCACTATCAAATACATTATTATGATATTTCCTAAAGGATCGGGTAAGAATGAGTTAGATCCTTTTGAGGTGCATCAGAATTCAGCCCTAACAAAAGCAATTCTAACGACTAAAGGAAAATTTCTAAATTTAAAATAAATTTCAATTTCTAAATAAATTTTTAAAGGAAATTGAAATTTATAACTCGCAACATGTCGTTTACAAATATTTTAGGGGTGCGATAAAAAAGACAGACAATTATGACAATTGATTCCTCTGAAAAGACAGACGACTTTGTGCAAGACGAGGGCAGAAAAGACGTAAAATTCATCACAGGATTGGAGAAGGGAACACGGATGAAGCAAACAGGATGGGCAAATCCGAGTAGGAGTAAGGCAGAAAGGACGGACATTTCGAGCAAAAAGAACGAACAATTTCTCAAGTTGGGGCAGAATTGATAAAATTATGAGCAGAAAGGATTCATAATTTCTTGCAAGGTGGGATAAAAAGAATGAAAATATCCAAATTGGGTGAGGCAGAAAAAGCACACAATTGCACACACGGTAGGAGAGCTCCACCCATTGTGAGAAAATGCACGGGTGGAGCAGGAAGGGTGGACGATTTCCAGCACGAGAAGGGCAAAAAAATGGACAATTTTAACCACGGGTAGAGTAGAAACGATGGACTGTTCTGAACAGATATAAGGCAGAAGGAATGAACAATGTCGGGAAGGGGTAAAGTGGAAAGTATTGACATTTCTATGTTGAATGAGGCTGAACGGATGAACGATCCAGCAAAGGGTGTGGCATAGGGGACGGACATTTCTTCACTGGGTGGGGCAGGAAGGCCAGATAATTTTGCATAGGGTGAGGGTAAGAAGGATGGATAATTTCGAGCAAGGGTGAAATAAAAACACAGACATTACTCACGGGGAGGTGGCACAAAAGACGAACGGTTTTGTGAAAAAGGGGTGTCAGAAGAATAATTTTTAGTCATTCAGTTACTTCATTTCCTTCATCTTATCACTCATCGGATCATATATCAAAGTAATTATATTTTCATATTACTGAGCCACGTGTCCATCTCACATCAAAAGGAATATAATGAACGATCAGATAGACGACGCTCAAGGTGAAATTTCTGATGAAATGCCTAATTTCTTATAGGTGAGTCTGCTCTCTCAGATTGATAAACCACTGAATGCCGACTTTTAAATCACTTAATATTTATTGTCTGATTGACTGTGGCATGCGATAGCCTGATGTGTCTCTCACGGCGAAAAATATCTTCCGAGTTAGATTAGTTAGAGCACAGACCCACGAGCGCAAGATTCTAGAGCCTCGTTGACCTCTCCGAAGGCACTCCAAGCGAATTATCGTCCTTCATACCTCCACCGCTAAATCGTACCCTCTATTGTCAAGTCCTGTTTCATCAAGAAGACAAGAAAACCGAGTCCGCTTTCATCTCTGCAGAAGGTAAACTCCAAGTCTTGTTAAGCGCCCTAACGCTGAGGTTAAAAGTTACCTTCGAGAAATGATCCCTTTACTTACCGCGCCGTGTAAACCAACGAACCCTACCTTCAGGTTGAAAAACACCGAACTCAAAACACCTGAAACATAGCCCGGACAGTAAGACTGAAAAAACTGATACATACTTCACTTTGAGAGTGATGTAGAAAGGACGGGCAACTTCGATAAGGGTGATAGAGAAAGGTTTACTATTCAACACAGAGTAGGACAAAATGGGTGAGCAATGCCGTTTAGGGTGGGCAGATAGGATAAAAATTCCGAAAGTATGTGGAGGCAGAAGGGAGGGACGATTCCAATCATGGATCGGAGGACAAATAAAAATGAACAATTCCAAGCAGGGACGCGCAGAAAGGACGGACAATATCGAATACGGTTGGGGAGGATATGATGGGAAATTACAAGTAGATGTGAAACAGAAAGGATAAAAAATTCCTTGCAAGGTGACTGAAAAAGGGCTGATAGACAATTTTCAGCACAGAACAGAATGGGTGAACAATGCCGCTCAGGGTGGCATAAAAGGGGTGAAAAATATCGCACAGGGTGGTGTAGAAGAGGTGAACAATGTCGCACAGGGTGGTGTAGAAGGGGTGAAAAATGTCGCACAGGGTGGTGTAGAAGAGGTGAACAATGTCATACAGGGTGGTGTAGAAGGGGTGAACAATACCGCACAGGGTGGTGTAGAAGGGGCGAACAATGTCGCACAGGGTGGTGAAGAAGAGGTGAACAATGTCGCACAGGGTGGTGTAGAAGGGGTGAACAATGTCGCACAGGGTGGTGTAGAAGGGGTAAGCAATGCCGCACNGTAAACAATGCCGCACAGAGTGGTGTAGAACGGGTAAACAATGCCGCACAGAGTGGTATAGAACGGGTAAACAATGCCGCACAGATTGGTGTAGAACGAGTAAACAATGCCGCACAGAGTGGTGTAGAAGGGATGAACAATGCCGCGAAGGTTCAGGCAGGAAGCACGGATAATTCTGTACGCAGTTCAGGAAGAAAGAATAAATAGTTTCATTCAGAATGGGCAGAAGGAATGTAAAATTCTGCGTAAGAACGGGCAATTAGAAATTGCGACGCTTTCAGATCTGTTACTTTTTATTGATGAGTTCCAAGATTTGATTCTCTGCGCTTGCTAAACTGATTTCCATGAAGTATTGGAATGCTTTCCTTAAGAAAGGAAATTAGGCCCCACACCATCGTCTTTGAACAGAAGCGCCCGGATAGTGATTATAAGAAACTCAATACTGTAAAGAATTTATAGGTAGGCGTGGGAGCAACAAGTTGTATGGGATTTTACTTTCGAAAGGAGAGAGGTAACATTCGGTCCGGGGGGCTTGTTTTTAGGTAGCGGGCATTTGAATAGGTTACCATAGAGCGTGGCGGAAATATGTTTGAAATTTACGGATTAGGATTCAGAAGTTTTGACTGAACAAGACACAACAACGGGGACGGCATCGGGGGTCGACACCATTGGCTGTTGCTCAGCTGCGGCCTCACGAGA